>VZRX01014748.1:0-10228 GCA_013398075.1 Notiomystis cincta
TTATATATTAATATATAATGTATGTAGTATATCTTCTAAATATAAAATTATTTCATATTTTTATGGTACATAATTAGAAGCAAAAATCAGGTTTGGTTTGACATCCACTACTAACAAATACCAGTGTTATTTTGGTGATCACCAGATGAAGATTTTCAGAAACCCCAGCTTCCCAGTGATTTAAAAGTGGGAAGTTGGGTGCTGCAGTGCTGCCTTTACACCCTGCACACCCCAAAGCCCGGGGATTTGGGAAGACAATGGGAATTTGTTGGTTTTTTTCATCAGCTGCTCATAGGTTTTGCACTGAACTCCTCTGACCTAGATGAGTGTTTATCCAGGAAATAAGAGATTTAGATCAATTTCCTCCTTAGCCTGGATGGCTTCAATCCCCAGGTATGTTCCCTGACAACATCTCTCCATTCCCTGGTCTTAATCCAATTAAGAATTTTTTTTTAAACTCCTCCTTCATTTGGTAGCCCACGAATTCTTCCTCTCTTGGCCATTTAGAACCAGCTCAGGGCCCTCCTCTGGCAGGTGGAGTTGTTCTTTTTGGCTGCAGTAGATGACCAAGGTACCCTTCACACCTTGGATCACAGCAGAGAAATTGTGGACATACTGGAGGGGAATTTAATTCGCTTTTCAGGGATCTCTGCTGCCCTAAATAGCTTTTTTTAAGCCTCCATCTGGCTTTGAAATTAGCCCAGGTAACATAGAAACAGACCTGATATTTATTATTTTGGTGGTGCTGATGTTTTAGGGTTTCTTTTCTATTTGCATTGAGTGAGCTGCGGTGTTGGACCAAACCTGCTCCACATCCTCCTGCTCCAACCCTGCTTTATTCTCCTGAAAATACCAACTGATGGCAAACCTTGTTGTTGGGGAGGACTGGGATGTTTAGGTTCATGTCCCACACCTAATGGAGAATCATCTGTCCTCGTGCATCTTTGTGAGGATTGTTTGAGGAGAAGACTTCGGGCCAACAACCACGGACGTGTCCAAATCTGCCCCTCCTGAGCTCCACCCTCGACAGCGCGACCGATACCGATGTAACCACACCGAGTATCAGAACACGTTTTGGCCATCACAAAACAGGGAAAACAACAACAAAACATCACTGACCATGACCTGTGAGCCGTGCTCCTGCCCTGTGCTGCTGTACTGGAGGCTGCTGCACCACGGCTGCTCGGCAGAGATGTTGGGGATGTGGGAGGGAAACACCTCCGGCTCCTCGGCTCCCACCGACCCTGGCACGGCCTCGAAGCCATCGATGCTCCTGGGATTTTTGAAGGGAGAAGCTTCTGGTGGCAGGGCCTGGTGTGTTTCCTGGAAAACATCCTCGCTGATCTGCCTCTTGTAAGGGTGGAAGGGGTTCCTGGTGCTCTTGAGGAAGCGCTCGAAGCTGCCGGCAGCGTTGTCCTCGTAGCTGTACCGCCGGAACTTCTCTGTGCTGAAGGATGCCTTGAACTTGTTCTTGCCACAGGGAATTCTCTGGCTCGAGGGGTATCTCCCATGGATTTGGTCCTGGGATGGGGAGGCAGGGCTGGGGCTGTGAGAGGATTCTGAGCTCGTCCTTTCTGTCCTGGTGTCTGACTCATAGGGTTGGCAGCTGTAACTGGGATTATCCTGCCATGGAATATTGGCATTCATTTATTTAAGTTAGTAGTTAAGATTACTACAATAAAATATTTTATTATTTTCCTTACCTACATTATTTATATAAATAATTTTATATTTTAATTCAATTTAAAATGCATTATTAGTGGTAAGTATGAAATGATCTGTTCTAATGCAGAGATCTAAAGGGTTTCTGGTATCCAAAACTATTCAGCAGTTGATTAATAAAAGCAAGGCCAGGCTGGATTGGGCTTTGAGCAGCCTGATGTGGATGGTGGCATGGAACTGGATGATCTTTAAGATCCCTTCCAACCCAAACCCCTTCCAACCGTGGAATCCTTGAGGAACAGGGCACCTTGACTCTGTGGTCTGACAGTTCCAGGGAAAAGCTGAGGTGATGAGAGATTAAATGACAGGAATGTGATAAGTGCAAGTCTTGTCACCTGCAAGTTTAGTCAAATAAGGTTGATCTCATGCCTTGATGGTGTTACAGGCTCTGGATTTGTTGGTGGTTACATCACTTCCCTTCATTAGGGTGGCCACACTCATTTGGAGACACCAGGCAGGCTCTGGGCTCCAACCTTCCTGTCTCATTCCCTCCCCTCCCTTCTGCACTTGGGCAGAGAGAAAAACACCAGCTACTGAAGTGCTCTTTAATCTGGAGGGGAAAGGCTGCAGCAGGGCTGGTGGCTGGATGCTGGCACTGAAAATATGCATATTTCCTCTGACATCAGGGCTGAGTCATTCCTGGGATGCCTTTGAGAAGACACACACAGGGGTGTTACATCCAGGGAGGGGGCAAATGGAATGCCCTGCATCCCATAAAAAGGCAGACCAGATTATTGAGATTATTCCTCTTTCTCTCTCCAAATCCCAGCTGGATTTTGAGAAACCCCTCAGGAGAGTCAGGATAAATCCAGTGTTTCCTGCAGCAGAACACAGCCCAGCTTTCCCAGTCACTTCAAACATCACAATACAACATTTAGCTGGAGTTTAAGATCAGCTGAGCAGCATAACTCAGATTTTTACCCTGCAGTGTTTGCTTTGTCACCAGCAGGACTGGGGAGGTTCAGCAACAGCTGGATGTTGATGGTGATTTTTGGAGAAAGGGAACAGGCCTGGGCCAGTTTACTCACACTTTGCTGAACTGGGGATATTGAATCCCCCTGTGCCCTCATCAGGTCCTGCTGGTCCCTTTCCAGAGTGTCCGAAGGAGAAAATTTGATATTGGATTGGTCCTGGAGTAGAGAAACCATCACCAAATCCACGTCAGGCAGGAATCCTGTCAAGGCAAAAATCACATTACAACACTCTAAAAAACCTGAACAAACTCCTTGCTTTAAACTTTTTTCTTAAAAAACACTTTAAAAAACTTGAACAAACTCCTTGCTGGTGCAGGTTGGATACAGAGCTGGACCCATCCTGAGGAATTCCTGATACAGTGGGATTTTAGCTCTTAAAGAAACCTTCTTTAGATGCAATTCCAATGGAGGTGGGGTACAGGGTTTCTATGGATTCACCACACAATTTTTATAAAACCAAGTAATTTCTTTGTTTCCTATAGGGTCATAAATTAATAAAAATGTGTTGTTTTGGGGTTATGCAAATCTAGCAATGTCACTTTATTGAGAGATTGTGATATAAATGCACCCCCAATTGTTTTCAGGGGGACTTTATTTTAAAAAAAGCAGATTTTTCTATCATTACTCAGACTGATGGTTACAACACACTTTTATTTTCCCTTTTGTTTTTTATTAGTCCCAATCCCTTCAGCCTTCCTCTTCTGTTTTGCATGGCTTAAATATATCTGAGATATGTAAATGACTTCATCATTCCATCCCTGTTTTTACTTAGTTGCATCTCCTCTCAAGTTCCCCATCTTTGATCTTTGGATACAGGAGCCATATCTGATGGTGTTCTTTGGATTAAAAAGAATAAATTTAATCTCCTGGTGTTTTGTTTTCTGCCATGACTTCTATTCCTTGTTCTTTGTAACCTTACAGCAAAATGAAAGTAGAACATGCATCCTTTTATGTCATGCACCAAGTTTGGAGCTACATAAAGGTGTTTGTGCTCATTATTTAGATTTCAGGTGAACAAATCAGGGAGGGGGGAAAAAGCCACTTTAATTCAAGAGTTAATCTGCCAGATCTTTGCCACGTGTTGAAATAGCTGTTAGGTAAATATCTCAAGGGTTCCTTAGGTTTGCTTAACAAAAATATATCACCTAAAAATGTGGAAACCTTTTTTTTTTTTTCCTTTGCCTTTCTAGTTCAAAGAGAAATCTGTATTTATGATGAGTAAGACTGCACTCCCTGGGGGGAATGGAGCACAATGGGGCTTGGAAATCAAGCAGGAGACCTGCAGTAGTACATCAGGGGAAAAAAATAGATGTGAAATAAAGTTCAGAAACATCTCAGGCTCCTCTCCCAGTGGCTAAACTGGAGGCTGATGAGGAGAGAGATTCCTCATCTTGAAAGAAGCAGGTGGGAAATATTTGTGAGTGTCTGTGTGTCATTTGTCAGTGTTCCAGGCTGGCTGCCTCCCCACTTATCTTCAGGTTATACAAAGCTGTCTCTGACCTCTCTTTTATACTGCAATTTTTCAGCCCAGCTGCCTCATTTGTGGTCTGGAGCATTAGAATTTTATGAAAAGCTTTTGCACAGGTACAGCTCTTGCCTGGTGGCTTCTCCATTGGGAGAGTTTCCCCCAATCCTTTCTGAAAGCAAAGTGAATTTATTTGTTTGGACAGCCAAAACAAAAGGCCCAGGAAAACCAAATTATTCTTGTCCCTCCCCTCTGAGAGCTTTGCCAGGTTCTGTTGATGAATTGGATTTTGGCAGGAAAGGAGGAGTCTTGGTGACATTTTAGGCTATAAAAATCCCCCTTGTGTAGGGAAAGTGTTTTCTTTTTTATTATTAAATGGGAGACAGCCACAGGGAAAGTATTTTTCTTTTTTTAACCTTATACTTAAACAGTGTTGAGCTGATAATCTGTATTCAATGCTGGTTATTTAATGTCTTTGTCAAGAATCCATTTTGGAGGATCTCCCAGACGGACAAAAATCCCAAGGTTCCAATCAGTTTTCAGTTTTCACACTGGCACAGCAGCTCCAGGTTATCCTCATACATGGATATGTCTTGCTGTGAGAGAAAAACCTCTGGCCACTATTCCTGATTTTAATTTCTTTTCCTTGGAGTCCAAACTTCTCACTCCAAGAACCATTTGCTCTTGATGTGTCTCACAGCAGGGTGCAAATGGAGATCAGTTTAAACTGCCAGATCAGCATCTTGAAAAATCTTTGCTGTCACTGTTCATTGCAGCTTTTTTAGCATCCCTTAGAGACACTTTAGTTTGTTAAAAGAACATAAAACAAAAAAAAAGGAAAAAAATCCAACCCCAAGCAAATCCAAAACAACAAAACCCAACTGAAAACCTCTTTGCATTGTTAATATAGATTTTAGCAAAGAGAAATCACATCTCCCACTGACAAATCATCTTTAGGAGCAGAAACTCCAGCCAGGGGAGGCTGCCAATAATCAGGATTACAATAAATCATTTACAACAACCTCTTCCTGGGAGCCAGAGCTGGAGGAAGCTGTGGGTTGCCTGGATGGAGGATGTGCTAAAGCAAACAATGATGCTTTGATTTGGGAGAGGTATCTGGTTATCCCAGCTGCAGCTGGAACCATCTCAGGTCACTGCGAGCGCTGTAAATGCTGCGTGACCACGCCGGGCTCCTGTGCCAAGATCTCCCCTCTGGCAGAAGGAAACAGTGAGGAGCTGAAACCTCAGCTGGCTGTTGGGCTGGGAAAGGCAGCAGCAGCTCAGCTTTTAGCTCTGCATGGCTGAGCCCCGTGGCAGAGATCCACAGCTGGAACAATGCTTGGGTTTGTGCCTCCTGCTGCTGCTCCTGGAGCCACCTGAGCTCGCTGGTGTTGCTGTGAGTGCCCTCTCCAGCCCCAGGGGCTGAGCTTGGTTTCCACAGGAGGTGTTTGGATGTTGCCCAGTTCCCAGTCCATCCTCCCTGGGCAGCTCCTTGGGCTCCACATCAGCTTGTGTGACCTGCTCACGTCTCTGCCCAAAACACCAAACCCTCTCCACATCACACTCCTGTTTCCCAAAAAACTATGTGGGATATTTTAGTTTCCCCCCCTCAAGTCTTTAAGAGGTTTCAGAATTCCATTTTCCCTTTTACAGTTAAAAATCCATCACAGGTCCATGCTGTTGTGTGCCAAATATCACAGAAGTGCCCAGAATGTTGTGACTAACACTTGTCAGGGAGACAGGAATATCCCTACATTATTTATACAGAATTAATTACTGGAAACCTTCAGAAAAGGGATTTAATGAGAAGAATCAGGATTTTTTAAAAGGCTTTCAATGAATTCAAGGCTTTTCTAAGGTTATTCCTGCCAGGGGTTGTTTGTTGATCCCTCTTTTCACTAAGGTTTGCTCTGTTTTTAGGAGACATTTCCAGGAACAGGAGTGGAATCTGCACAGCCCAGCACTAAACTCTGCTCTGGCCACACGAATTCCTCATTGCTCCCTTGCTCCTCTTCACAGGATGGATTGCACCTTGATTACAGGACACTTGAACGACTTTACAGAGCTCCTAAGCACTGTAATTTCTTTTCTTCTGGATTCAGACCTGCCAGAGAATTTGTTTAATTTACCCATGCTGTTTTTCACTTTCTCATTCGAGGGTTCTGAGCTCAGTTCTCTCAGGGTTAGCTGCCATTGCTGCCCATATTTCCCCCACCTCTGAAAATATCTGCATATTTAATGAGAAATAAGGTTCATGTGACAACCTCAAGGAAAAGTGAAGAAAATTTGCAGCCTCCCTGCATCCAGTGACAGGGGATGTGTTTGCTGCCAGCTCCAAGTGCTGAATTCCTGGGAGAGAAAGATGCCATTTTTAATGAGCTCATCCCTGAATTATCAGGGTTTATTCATTAAGGGCTACCTGTAGGCAAGGCTGAATACCAGCAGTGGGCTCATTGCCACCGTGGCCAGGGGTGCTGAGTGGTTGGGAGCTCTGGAACCTCCAGCAGGATGAGAAGAGAGGGGAGGGTGTTTGCATATTTAGGAAAAAATTCAGCTCTCTGTATAAATAAACCCTCAAAAGGTTTTTGTCCTAAATCTATTTTATGGGAATATTTTTAGAGGCAGAACCAGGATTTTTTTCTTTTTATTTTTTTCCCATTGCAGAAAATATGCAGGTGATGTTTCACTGTGGTGTTTGCTCCAGGTTCCCATCCTTACACCAGCATTTTAATTTTTCTTCTTTACTTATATTTTACCCTGCATCTTCTATTTCTTCTATTGACACCAACTGTGAGGACAGAGGGTCATGTCTATCCCTGCAGAGAACTTTGTGAATTATTACATTTTCCTTATTTTTCACACTTTTTTGGGGGATGAAACATGGTCATTTCTCATTCTGAAGCCATTCCAGACCTTTCATTGCACCTGCAGCCCTTTCCTGAAGGATTTCTAGTTCTGCTGACACCTTTCTGGCATGGAGAGGCCAAAACCACCTGGGGTGGATAAGATGTAGGCACACCATGGTGGTTGCTCTCCAAGCACATAGAAATTCTCTCAAAACAGAGAAAAGCAGATTTTTAGGGCTTCTTCTCAGCTTCATTGCAGCTCCTGGGAATGGATTTTACCTCTAGTTCTAAAATATTCCTTTATGCAGGGATAGAAAGCCTGACCAAAATTCGCAGAGCATGGCTGAAATAACACTGTAAGGACTTCCCTATTTCTTGTAGACTGGGCAGACTCATCATCTGGGAAGTTCTCAGCAGAGAAAAGTCCCTGACAAGTGCTGAACTTGCATAATGAGCTCAGCAAAGAGGGAACTCAGCACTGAGCAGAAACCACGCATGGAAAAAGCTGAGGAGCTGAAGGAGTTTGTCAGGTGCACTTGGTTTTCCCCTCACGTTTTTGCTCAAACACCTTTCCAACTCCCCCAGTTCACCTTCATAAAGGAGATCCCAGCTCTCCCTACCGGCCCTGCGACTCCACCAGTATTTTCCAACCCAATCCTTTGCATCCCCTGGGTTTTCTGGGTGAATGCTCCTGCTGTTTCCTGGAGGAGGAGTATGAAATTTCACTGCTTTGTTGGAGACATCTGAGCACGAAGCCAGACACAGAACCTGTGTGATTCTGTCAGGAATAAGCGGCTGGGCTGGCAGGAAAAACCAGCGTGGGAGATAACGGCGTTCACGGGCTGATGGCAGCAAATGTGCACCTGAACCCAGAGCTTTCCCCTGGCCCTGGGGAGGGGCAAGGCCAGGAGCACAGCAAAGCTATCAATACAACCGCCTGAGTCAGGGAAATAATCCCTGGGAAGAGGCAGGGGTGAAAACAGGCGCGGGAAACGAGCGGGATGGGGGGTGAGGAGCAGCCTCCTTTGGCTGGGAGGTTGGTGGGCTGCAGGTTGCTGAAAGCTGGGAAATGCAGCAGGGAATGATCACTTTGTCCTTCCCCAGGCATCCCTCACAGTCCTGCTCCTGTGCTTCACTCTTACCCTTTTTACAGCCCTGTTTCACACCATCATTTGGGAGCTCCAGTGTCCCTTTCTCCTGTAATTACCTGGGCTGTCTCCCACGTATTTCTTTATCCAGCCTCCCTCCCTTCCTCTCCCTGCAATGACAGCCTGTGCCACTTCACTTTCTTCTACCCCATTAGAAAGTCTTTTCATATATTCCAATGTATCCCTTCCCTTTCTGTGGCTGTTTTGGTTCCTGGTTTCCAAAGAGGTTTGTGGGCTACTCACAGTATTTCCTATATCCACAATATTTTCTATATCCTCAATATGTTCTATATCCTCAATATGTTCTACATCCACAATATTTCTTATATCCATAACATTTTCTATATCCATAACATTTTCTATATCCATAACATTTTCTATATCCACAATATTTCCTACCTCCATAATGTTTTCTACATCTGCAATATTTTCTATATCCACAGTATTATCTATATCCATAATATTTTCTACATCCATTATGTTTTCTACCTCCATAACATTTTCTATATCCACAATATTTCCTACCTCCACAATATTTTTACAAGGTTATTTTTTTGAAGGGAAAGGCAAACACCAGCTGGTTTAAACCCAGATAAACATGAGGAAGACTGAACAATCTAATCACTGATGTGGGTCAGGGACTGTCAGCTACTCCAGACCCCAAAACACAACGAGTCACGGACCTTCTCCTTGCTGCTTGTGCTTCATAAAAGATGATTAATTAGCAGCCACCCCCACAAATTACCTATTGATAACTCCAGGNGTTCTATATCCTCAATATGTTCTACATCCACAATATTTCTTATATCCATAACATTTTCTATATCCATAACATTTTCTATATCCATAACATTTTCTATATCCACAATATTTCCTACCTCCATAATGTTTTCTACATCTGCAATATTTTCTATATCCACAGTATTATCTATATCCATAATATTTTCTACATCCATTATGTTTTCTACCTCCATAACATTTTCTATATCCACAATATTTCCTACCTCCACAATATTTTTACAAGGTTATTTTTTTGAAGGGAAAGGCAAACACCAGCTGGTTTAAACCCAGATAAACATGAGGAAGACTGAACAATCTAATCACTGATGTGGGTCAGGGACTGTCAGCTACTCCAGACCCCAAAACACAACGAGTCACGGACCTTCTCCTTGCTGCTTGTGCTTCATAAAAGATGATTAATTAGCAGCCACCCCCACAAATTACCTATTGATAACTCCAGGCCTGCCTGCCCCCCTGAGCAGGGGGGATGCGAGGCAGAACTTTTGGCATCCTCCTCATTTATTTTAGGTTCCTTTCCTCGCTGGGTGAGTCACGTCCCTCTCTCTGGGAGCTGGGAGTTCATGCTGGGATCTGATGGCACCTCTGTGCCTTTATGAGAAGGTGTGGAGGATGAGCCACCCTAATGGTTTCTGGAGCTGGCTGTGGCAGCATGTTTTATGACGGGCGTGGTACATTCCCATTTTCTCTGTTGTGCAGGTAGAGCCCCACCCGTGGCCACTCCCACCCTCCCACTGGGAATCGCCCACAGTAAGCTCTGTAATTACCTTTATTTGATCTGAGGAATGGATTTGGGAATCTTATTTGCACAGTCGTAAGCTGAGGATGGTTAAAAAAAAAAAAAAACAACCAAAAAAACAAAGCCTGAACGTCCTCTCTGAGTGGTTGATTCACCCAGCGGGGATGTGCTCAGTGCAGGAACATCAAAACCACCAAAAAACAACTTCAGGGGCTGTTTAACGTCAGCTTTTTTTAGTTTTTCTTTGGAAATGTCAGTGTAAACACATAGAATTTCACCTGTCTTGAATTCCTAATGAGTTACAGCTTTGATTGGAACAGATTCTGTTGGTTTTACATGGAATTAACCCGTACCAGCTCAAACTACTTGGACACGTTTTACATATTCACTCTGGGCTACAAAGTGTAGTTTACACAAACCTCTAAGCCTCTCAGTGAAGAAAAACCCAATTTCTGCAGCCAATAATGCAGCACTGGTCCAAACATTTAATTTTTTGGGGGGAGGGAAACACTTCGAAAATAAAATAAAATAAAATA
>VZRX01014749.1:0-11022 GCA_013398075.1 Notiomystis cincta
CCCGCCCGGGTCCCCGCGTGGGCTCGGGCAAGGTGGACTTCTCGCTGGCCGCGGCGCTGAACTCGGAGTTCAGGGAGACGCGCACCAACGAGAAGGTGGAGATGATGGAGCTCAACGACCGCTTCGCCGGCTACATCGAGAAGGTGCGGCTGCTGGAGCAGCAGAACAAGGTGCTGGAGGTGGAGCTGAGCCAGGTGCGGGACCAGGAGCCCTCGCGCAGCGCCGCCGTCTACCAGGAGGAGCTGCGGGACCTGCGGCACCGCGTGGAGCAGCTGGCCACCGCCAAGGCCCGCCTGGAGATGGAGAGGGACAACCTGGCCGAGGACCTCGGCAGCCTCCAGCAGAAGTAAGGCACAGTCCAGCTTGGGGACCAGGGTGGCACACGTGGGGCGGGTGTCAGGGTGACTACCAGGACCAGGGTGGCCACTGGAAGTGCCACCCAAAGTGGCAGCAGGGACCAGGATGGACACCAGGATGGTGATCAGGATCTTCCTGGTGATGGGAACCATGGTGGTGACAAGGACCGGGGTGACCCCTGAGACCAGAAGGGAGTGTCCAGGGTGTACCCAGGGATCAAAGAGGCCCCTGAGACAGGAGAGGGGTAGCCCTGAGGACCAGGGACTGGCGTGCACCAGGATTGTGATGGGGCTATGGGTGACCTCTGGGAACAGTTGTGGGATGGTGTGGGGGTGTCCAGAGTGGGCACACAAGCTGACCTGGCTTCGGGTGGGTCCTGGTGCCGTGGGGCTGTGTTGGCCCAGGGGGGTCTGTCCGTGGGCTGAGAGTGACCAGGCACGGTGCCAGACGTGTAACTGTGCCTCTGCTCTGGCACAGGCTGCAGGATGAGGTGACCCTGAGGCTGGAGGCCGAGAGCAACCTGGCTGCCTACAGGCAGGTGAGGGCAGGGGCCAGATCCCGCATCCCAAATCCTGCACCCCGGGGGCTCAGCCCTCAGCTTGGCCTCTCTTGGCAATGGGCAGAGATGGGATAGGGAGGGACAGGGATGTGGCAGGGACAGGAAGGGATGGACGGGGAGGTAGCAGGGATGGGCAGGAGCAGGAACTGAGGGACTGATAGTTGTTACGATGGGCAGGTATGGGACAGGAATGGAGCAGGGATGGACAGATATGGAGCATGGATGGCAGGAATGGCAGGAGCAGGTAGTGAAGGACTGGGATATGCTGTGATGGGCAGAAAGAGGCAGGGCTGGGTGGGAGCATGAGAATGGACATGACCAGGCAGCTGAGGACAGAGGAGACCCGGGTGGTCAGCCTGGGACAGTTCCTCCCGTCCCCCCGCGGTGACAGGACGTGGACAATGCTGCCTTGGCTCGCCTGGACCTGGAGCGGCGCGTGGGGACCCTGCAGGACGAGATCACCTTCCTCCGCAAGGTCCACGAGGAGGTAACCCCGCTCTGGGGCTGGGGGCCCTGGGGCTCGGGGGCTGCCCTGACCCCCTGTCCCCACAGGAGCTGCGGGAGCTGCAGGAGCAGCTGGCCCGGCAGCGGGTGCCCGTGGAGGTGGACGCGAGCAAGCCGGACCTGACGGCCGCCCTGCGCGACATCCGCAGCCAGTACGAGGCCGTGGCCGCCAGCAACGTCCAGGAGACCGAGCAGTGGTACAAGTCCAAGGTGCAGTGGGAGCTGGTTGCCCCACGGATGGGTGGCCTGGCTGTCCTCTCCCCTCCTGGGGTGTCACCTACTTGGGGCCGGGATTCGTCACCCAGGGTTCGGTGGTTCTCGGTGGTGAGCGCGGTTTGGGAGCTCCGCGGTCCCCGCTCCTTGCCACGTGTTCCTGGGGCCCTGTCCCTGCTGTGGAGCAGAGCAGGGTTGTGTTCCATCAGAACAGGGTTCTGTGTGCCATCAGAACAGGGTTCTGTGTGCCATCAGAACACATCCCTGCCCCGTGGTCCCATCCCAAGGCACACGTCCCCTGTCCCAGTTTGCAGATCTGACGGACGCGGCTGCCCGGCACGCCGAGGCCTTGAGGGCGGCCAAGCAGGAGGCCAACGAGTACCGGCGCCAGCTCCAGGCCCTCACCTGCGACCTGGAGGCTCTGCGGGGCTCGGTGGGTGACAGCTCTGGGGTGCAAGAGCGGGGACACGGCCTCAGGGAGCTGCCCCCACCAGGGGCTTCCCTGGCGGGACCACCACTCAATGGCAGTGGGATGGCTGCTCCCCAAGGGTGGGAGATGGATGGGCACTGGGGAGAGCCCACAGCCCCCGGGAGAAGGTGGCCATGGAGGGGCTCACAGCCCCCGGGAGAAGGTGGCCATGGAGGGGCTCACAGCCCCCGGGAGAAGGTGGCCATGGAGGGGCTCACAGCCCCCGGGAGACGGGGGCCATGGAGGGGCTCACAGCCCCCGGGAGAAGGTGGCCATGGAGGGGCTCACAGCCCCTGGGAGAAGGTGGCCATGGAGGGGCTCACAGCCCCCAGGAGAAGGTGGCCATGGAGGGGGTCACAGCCCCCCGTGGCCCCCAGAACGAGTCCCTGGAGAGGCAGCTGCGGGAGCTGGAGGAGCGCTACTCCCTGGAGACAGCCGGCTACCAGGACACGGTGGCGCGGCTGGAGGAGGACATCCAGAGCCTCAAGGAGGAGATGGCCCAGCACCTGCAGGACTACCAGGACCTGCTCAACGTCAAGCTGGCCCTCGACATCGAGATCGCCACGTACCGCAAGCTGCTGGAGGGCGAGGAGAGCAGGTGAGGGCCCCATCCTGCCCCTCACCCCACTCCAGCCATGCCCCAAACCAAGCCCAAGCCCTTGTGGTCCCTCTGGGGTGTCTGGCTGGGTTGGGGACCATCCCCAGGCAGGTGGGGCTGGGAGGCAGCAGGATGCTCTTCCCAATGCTCCCGTTGCCCCTGCAGGATCACCATCCCTGTGCAGAGCTTCTCCAACCTGCAGATCCGAGGTGAGGCTGTGCCCACGTGTGGGAAGGGGGAGTGGGATGGTAGCACAAACAGGGGCTCTGTGGCAGGAGAAGCCATCTCAGCCATCTCTGCCCCATTCAGAGGGATCAGGAGGTTTTTCTCTGAATCTCAGGGCTCCAGGGCTCCTGGGCTCTCCCAGGGTGGGGGAGGAGGGTGCCATGGCCATATCCCCAAGACTGAACATGTCCCCAAGGCCAGTGATGTCCCCAGGACTGATCCCATCATCATGTCCTCAATGACAACCACATCCCTAAGGCCAAATGTGTTCCTCAGTGACAACTGTGTCCCCAAGGACAACCCTGTCCCCAAGCTCAATCACATCCCAAAGCCACCCATGTCCCCATGGTCGGTAACATCTCCAAGGCCAGAAATGTCCCCAGCTGTCCCCACAGCCCAGCTGTGTCCCCAGGACTCATCAGATCCCATAGCCTGCCACATCCCCAAGGCCAACCTGAGGCCAACCCTGTCCCTGGGCTGGTTGTGTCCCCAGGGCTGCTGTCTCTCATTGTGGTTCAGGGGTTTCCAGCCCAATCCATTTTCTTTGGGCTTCTCCTCTTGAGTGTGGCTGGAAGGGCCATACCCTGGGCAGAGTGTCACTGCCTTGTCCTGCCCATGTCCCCCAGAGACCAGCCTGGACACCAAATCCGTGTCAGAAGCCCATGTGAAGAGGAGCATCCTGGTCAAAACTGTGGAGACCCGAAATGGAGAGGTGGGAAATCCTCATTTGTGTCACCATGCTCCATCCCCACCTCCCCACAGGGTGTCCCCAAGGACTTGCACATGGGGCCACCATCCCCGAGCCCCACAGACAGCCCAGGCAGAGATCCCAGGGTCCTGAGAGCAGGGCATGATCTGGCTCTGGGACATGGAGGAGCTGAGGCTGGCAGCTCCTACAGAAAACTGTCCTGTCCCTGTCCTTGTCCTTGTCCCCAAGCTCGTTGAGAGCCAGGCAGGCTCAGCCGGTGGCAGAGCCCGACCACGGGCTGACAGTCCCTCTGCCTCCGCCTGCAGGTGCTGAAGGAGTCCAAGCAGGAGCACAAGGAGGTGCCGTAGGGCGCGGGAGCCGCAGCTCCGTAGGTCCCGCCCGAGAGCCCCGGGCCGGGCACGGGGCAAAGAAGGGGCCGGCGGCGCTTCGGCGGGGGCGTCTCCCTCCGTGCAGTCCTCCCTGTCCCACGTCCCCCCGTGCCCAGGGTCCGGTGCCATCCCGTTAGGGGCTGGCAGCCAGCAAAGCGCCCGCCGGGCCGGGCAGCTCCCGGGGGAGCCCAGCGGGGCCGGGCGGAGCCGAGCTCCCGCCGGGATGCTGCCACATTTCCACAGCACGGGGCGTCGGTGCTTTGGGGTCATTCCTGCCTCATCCCGCGTGTCCAGGGAGAGAGTCTGTCCTGTTCGGATCTCCGGGCACCGTCAGACAACAGGATGGTGCCAAGAGCATCTCCCTGCATCCCCTCTCTGGTCTGGGAGATGTCCCTGGATCTCCCCGGTGCACCCGGACCCTGAGCACCCTCGGGTGGGGGAATGCAGGGTGCCAGATACTGGCTGGAGAGTGTCATTTCCCTGTCACCAAGCGCTGGGTGAGCTCAGCTGGGAGGCAGGGGCAGGAGGAACGGGAGGATGGAGTAGCAGGGGTGGAGGAAGGGGAGGATGGAGTAGCAGGGGTGGAGGAAGGAGAGGGTGGAGAAGCAGGATGCTCTTGGGATGGTGTCAGGGGGTGACAAAATGGGGATCAGGAGGGGTTCCTGAGGGTGCTGGCCAGGATGGGTTGTGGGGTTACACAGAGGCCTCAAGGGCAGTCCTGGCCCCGCTGGGTGACTGCCACCGAGGTGTCCCCTCCACTGGCAGGAAAAAACAGACCTGAGGGGCTCGTGGTGAGGGGTGACCCACAGCCCTGTGGCTGGGGTGTCCCATGCAGGTGAAAATGGAGAGGAGAGGGCTGCAGAGGAGGAGGAGAGGAGGTGTCAGGGCACCTGTGAGGGTCTCACAGCACAAGGTGCCACCTGCAGCCCAGGAGTGATAGGGGAGTCTTGTCACTTGGGGGTCACACTGGGGGCCAAGGGCTCTGGGGACTGGGGCTGCCCCACACAGAACCTGAGCCCACCCACTCCATGGGCATTCAGGATGGGACTGGAAGAAATCTCTTGTCCCTGGGCTGCATGTGGCCCTGTCCCCCACTTGCCCTCCCCAGGGCAGCACACACCCCCGGGGCCATTGCCCAGCCCGGCCACAACCCCATCCCCACCTTCAGTGCAGCCACTGACCATGAGCTGGACCTGCCTGAGGCCACCTGGCACAGGAGCAGTGACCCAGCAGCACTTCCCGTGCCCTGCCAGCCTTTGGGATGAGCACAGAGCTGCCCTTGGGTGCCATCCCCTCGTCCCCTCTGTCCCTTTGTCCCCTGGGTCAGGTGCTGAGCAGCTTTGCTCTGACTCCACAAACAACACCCAGTCCCATAACTGCCATTCCCAGGGCAGGAGGTGTTATGGGAGACCTGGGTGGTGCCCGGGGTGGGAATGCAGGGGGATGGTGCTGGGCAGGGGCACCAGGAGCAGCCTCCCTTGCTACTGAATTAATGCACTAACACTGCCACAGCTCGGGATGAGAATAAAGCTAATGAGCACACTGAGCTCCCGTGGTCGTGCCTGCATCCACCTCTCCACAGCCAGCGCCGTGGGATTTTGGGGCTTTGGCCAGTGGGGACCTCTGGGAGCCCAAGCCAATCCTAATGTTGCAGGGGGACGTGAGCCCCAGGGCATGGATGCACTCTAGGGGCCAACACTCACGAGGGGCTGAACAGAGGGGAGGGGGGTGCAGGGATAACCCCCACAGCCAGCAGTGGGGTGGGGGAGGTCCCCTTCCCAGGATGGGAATCAGGGATCTGCTCAAGGTTCTTCACCCTCAAACCCAGCTCCTTCCCACGCAATCCCAGGCTGCAGCTCCTGGGAAGCTCCCAGAATTGGCTGCAGCTTTTGGGGCTGAGGGTGGATTGGAGATCCTGCCCATCATTGGCACAGATCATCCCAGAGCATCACTGGGACCCTCAGTGCCCTCCTGGGCAGAGGGGTTTTTGCTGAAATCCTCAAGCCACATCCTCAGAAAAAGGAGATGAGCCTGGAGGGCACATCCTGCTCCCTGCTGAGGACTAACTGTGCACTGAAACCCTGCAGAGATGTCACAGCCTTTGGGGGATGATTGAGATAACTTTGTCAGGCACAAACATTGACTCCCTACTCTGTGTTGAGCCAGGTAAGTTAAAAACACCCTGAAAGCAGCCACTTCTGAAGAAAACCATCAGATTAATTTGAAAAATATTCTTTCCTTCAAAAGTAAAAAAAAAATATTTAAACAAAACTTTAAAGGTATGGGTTTACTCCAGCTGAGGAGCTCAAAAGGAACACTGAAGCGTTTGGGACACACAGTTCTCTACAATGAAAACAAGGCAAAAAAGGGTGAGAAAAGCAAGTATTAATTGAATCAAAATAGTTTGGTGGATGTTTTTAGCAGCCTCTTAGAAAAACAGCTGTAATAAATCACTGGTGCAGAGGAACTCTACAGAGTTTGGCCAGAACATCTTACACCAGCTCCAAGTTTTCTTTTGAAAAGGACTGAGCTTTAACCCCCACTGCCAACCAGCAGCAGAGCCAGGAACAAGTCCTGGCAGTGTGAAATCCCACCTGGAGCCACCTGGCACTGCCTGTCCCTCCTGAGCTGTGCCAAAACAGGGAGTTTCCCACACCAGTCCTCGCTGTCCCACTCCTGTCCCGAGGGGAGGGAGAGTGGGGACTTGGCAGTGTTTGGCTGCTGAGGCCAGAACATGGGGAATTCCAATGGGAGGATGGTCAGGGTGTCTGAGTGCCCCGTGGGGATCCTGCTCCAGCCTGGACGGATTCCTGAGCACCCACCAGCAGTGGGCAAGGGTGATGGTGATGGTGGTGATGGTGAAGTCCATGTTTGCTCCCTTTGGACCCTGCCTTGATGCCCACATGGGTGAGGATGATGATGAAGCTCATGTTTGCTCCCCATGGACCCTGCCTGGCCCCTCAGGTCAGCTCTTGGCAGCCCAGGTCACACCATGGACTGGCTGACTGGAAAGGGTCCCAGTGGGTCTCACAGCCCCATCCTCTGTCACCATTCACACAATCTCTGCTCTACTGCATTTCTCCCAAGTCTTCCCACCAAGCCCCAGGGATTTTCCTCTCCTGAGAGGTGGGGATGCAGCAGGCTGCTCCCAGCCTTGACATTCTCACCCTGAGCCTTGGCCCCACTCAAGCAGTGTGCCTGTTCCCACCAGAGCTGTAACTGATGTTCAAAGTCCTCTATCCCAATCTTGAATAACTCCAGGATCTTCTTTTGTTTCAGTCTCCAGCCCTCAGCTCTCCTCAGGTGTGCAAAGGCAGGAGGAATGGCAGCACAGCGGAGTGCAGGGACACAAATCTCCCCTCAAGTGGTGCCACAAAGCCCAATATTCCCATGCCAGGCCCTGGGGATGAACCTGGATCTGGCCATGAGGTGCCTGGTGGTTTCTCCAGGGCAGGTGGGAGTAGGTGGCTCCAGTCTGCTGAGATGACTCTGCTGTTTGCTGCACTGGGTTTGGAAAACAAATGGATCTGACAGTTGTCATTGTCATCGATTGCATCCCCTAAATTCCCTCAGTGACCATGGACAGGAGTGGAAGAGGGAAGAGACCACCTGAGTTTGGGTTTCTCCTTCAGAACTTCCTTCCCTCGGTTTTCTCCTTATCCAAGAGACTCTCCCACACCCATCCATGAGACACCCTGCTCAGAGATCACAGCACCACAGCTTGGGAGCTAAACTTTATTTGTGCAGAACTTGTGCTTTGGGTAATACCAAAATCAAGCTTCAAGCTTTTTCTGAGCCTCTTTTACCCTGTTTCTGCTCAATCCTGGTGCTCTTGCTCCCTCAGTTGACCAGGTAACACTTCATCAGCTCCACCACTGTCCTCTCCTCCTCAGTTTCCTTTTCCAAGCTGGTCTCCATGGGATGGGCTTCCCTCCCTGCCTCACAGCTGGCTGGGCTGCTGGGCTGGCCAGCAGCCTGACAGTCCCTGTTCTGCAGCCTCCTGAACAAATCCTGGCTGCTCTCCTTCTCCGACTGGCTCAGGAGAGCCACGTTCAGCCCGAAGCGCTTGGTGTCCGCCAGGCTCTGCAGGATCTGAAGGATGGCAGCTCTGTCTGGGGGATGGATGTTCTCTGCCAGCACTGTCAGGAATTCCCCCAGGAGGCCAAAGCCCACATCAGCCTGGAAGATCCTGCCCAAGGCCTCCCCTCCCAGCTCCAGCAAAAACTGGTATTTCTCTGCCCCACTTTTCAAGCATCTGCGCCAATCTCTGTGAAATTCTGCAGCGGTTCTGGGCAGCTGCTCCAGTTCCTGAAGGAGAAAGGAGTCACTCAGTTCCTTTTGTTTTGTTCCCACTTGAAGACTTTGATCCCCACGCCCTGATCAGCCCATGGACAGCTGAGATGTTTTTACCAGGGGCTTTGGCAGCACAAGGAGCTGCTGAGGGGGAAAACGGGAAGACAAGGAAATGCCAGGTGCCTTGAGCCTGAGAAACCAGGGAAGTCCAGGGGGGAAAGGGAAGTGTGGGTGAGATGTGACAGCCAGTGTGAACACAGATGGTCATGGAGTGACCCGAGCCCAACCAGAGTCAGACCCTCTGCCCAGCCTGGATCCACCAGCACTGCCTGGGAAGGGATCCCATGGAGATCAGGGCAGGGAACACTGAGCACTGAGAGGCAAATCCAGGGAGATGCAAACCCCAGAAAATGTGCAGATGCCCTGTCTGGGACCACCTGGCACTGGTGGGTCTGTGCAGAGCAGAGGCTGAGAGCTGAGCTCCGAGTGGCATTCCTGGGCAGAGGAAATCCCATCTTATACCAGCTGTAATTAACTGCTGAGCCCATCCCCACTGGGTCACTGATGCACAGGCTGAAGGAGGAAGCAAATGTGCAGCTTTTCTTCAGCCAGGGAAGCAGGCAAAGTGACATCAGCTGGGGCTGAGCACAGGGAGAAAAGCTCTGGAGATCTGAGCCTGGTGCTGATGGGACTGGGAGCAGGATTTGCTTGGGGACATCACTGCTCAGTCCAAGGAAACACAACACTACCCAGGAGAGCTGCAAAAGATCTTAAAATAAACACAGGTCAATGAAATCCAGCATCATAAACAATCCATGGGATTGTTTATAAGGCAGTCCATGAAACTGCCTTATCATGGGAAACATCCATGGGAAACATCCAGTGACCAGGACACTCCAGCATGGACAGCACCCAGGGCAGGGGCAGGACTGAGGCAACTCCAATCCCAAATGACCTGGCCAGAAAATGTCCTGTCCCTGTTTCTCACCACTGAGGGACCCAGTGAGCTCGTCAGGCAGCAGGACTAACCCAAGCCAGCCCTTTTCCATGATCATTAAACCAGGGGCAAAGCCCCAGCTGTGCTCAGGGAATCTCTGCCAGCCAGAGGCTGTTCCAGGGAGGATCCTGGTGCACAGCCTGCAGCTGCTGGGAGCTGCTCCCAGCTCCCACAGTCTGGTCCTGGTCACCCTGGGAGGCACTGGGAGCTCTGGGTCCAGGGTGTGCAGCCAGGCCTCCATTCCCACAGGAGAACCTTCCTGAAGGGGCCCAGCCTGACACTGATCCAGACCCCGCTACTCCAGAGGCCCAGGAGGGCTGGCTCACACTCACAGTGAGTCCTGAGTAACTCTTGCATTGCACTGAACCCAGAGGATTCTCGAGTCATTTCCAGCCTCTGCCTCACCTGTGGCACCTCCACAGCGCGGGCGGGCGCTGCCGCGGCCGGGGCTGCACAGGGATTCCACAGCACCGTCCTCCTCTGCCCCAGCCTGTCCTTCTGCTCCAGAGGCTTCAGGTGTGAGGCCAGCACAATCTCCCTACAGCAACAGGGACAGGAGGGACAGGAGGCAAGAGAAAACACTTTGAGGCTTCAAGCTGCTTTTCCGAGGTGGTTTCTGACTTTGGGCTGTGTGGATCTCACAGAGGGGCTGGACAGGCTGGATGAGCTGACCCTTCCCAGAGCAAGGATAAAGCAGCTTAAAATCCCTCAGGAACCCTGTTCTAGGGACTGCAAAGGTGTTTGGGGGAGAAGCCACTTCAAAGAGTTTTCCTGCTTCTCAGGGATCAGGTGGCATGAGGGAATGAGAGAGACATGAATCCACGAATGGAGTTTGACCTGGCCCCAGAATGTCTCCCAGGTGTGCTCAAAGTCCTGGATCTACCTATGGATCCTGGGTGTCAGTGGACAGGGAGTGCCCAGATGGATCTACGGGGGATCCAGGAGTTTGGAGGGCACTGGGAGTGCCTAACACTGGAGCAGCCCTGCCATCCCAACGTGCTCACAACCCCCTGGACAAAGCAGCGTCAGGACTGGGAGCCGGAACAGGCCTGGGAAGGGCACAGGGCACAGGTCACCCTCGGCTTCTGCACTCCCAGCACGGCCTGGGGGCTGAGGGTGGGAACGGGAAGAGGTGAGAGTGGCCTGGAGCAGGGACAGTGTTCGGGGGAGGGGACAGCGCCACTGCTCTGCGGGCCACAGCCGGGCCGCCACCGCGACGGGTCACAGAGCAGGGGCAGCTCTCAGCCCACGCGGGCTTTTGGGACCAATCTCTCGCCTGCGGGCTCTGTCCTCGGGGTCGTGGCCGTTCCCAGCAGCCCGAGGCCGCTCCAGGGATCCCCAGAGACCCCGAGGCTGCTGCCCCTCGGGTGCCCCAGGAGCAGCGCTCGGGCCACCAGCTCCGGCCCGGCCCGGGGCAGCTCCGAGCTCGGAGCCCGAGGGGTCCCGGAGCCCCCGAAGGAGTTCCCGGCTCGTGGCGAGCCCGGGCGGCCCCGCCGGGCCGGTCCCCGCGCCGCGGACCTGAACTGCTCGTAGTCGGGCACGCCCTGGCGCAGCGCCCGCAGCTTGGCCTCGCCCTCCCGCCGCCGCCGCTCGTCCTCCGCCAGCGCCGCCCGCAGCTCCCGACCCAGCGCCGCGAGCGCCCCGGCCGGGTCCATGAGAGCCGCCGGGGAGGCTCCGGGCACCCACTTCAGTCACAGCAGCGCTGCCAGCACCGGCTCCTGTCGCGACAG
>VZRX01014750.1:0-14820 GCA_013398075.1 Notiomystis cincta
TTTGTGTATATACTTCACATTTACTAGACTCACAAATCCAAGAACTGTGACTTTCAGCTATTCAGCTATTGTCTGGGTGAAAATTTTTCTTCTGGTTGACTACTAAATTGAAACACTGAAAATGAGCTCAGATACTCTGAGAATGTTTAGCTGCTCAGTTTTGCTGAATTCCAGATTCATCTGGAATACTCTGAAGAATTTATGTTGCGTCTGTTACAAGCATCGCCAGTGAAATTTTTACAAAATATTGTCCATCAACTATACCAAATTAATCAAGGGAAAAGACTCCTGCTAATGAGCACATGACTACAACTAAACCAAAGATAAGAAAATCCCATCCTTATGGTTTTCTGTAGGGTCATTTTTGATAAGAATCTGCAGTGGTGGAAGGGCACCTGAAAGGTTTCCTGGTCCCCTTCCTCTGCTCATTGAACTCCCAATCTGTTGTCCCTGTCCCTTCAGCTCTGCAGGTTCTGCTGGTTCTGTGGCCACCTTGTAAAGTGTATCAGTGGAATGAGATACATTCTTTTCAACCAGAAATGTGTTTCTTTTAAAACTAGATTATTTCACAAACTGTTTAGGAGCACACTCCAACAAATAGCTGAGTCAGTACAGCTGAAAGTGATGGAGCCTAGACAGGAGGGTGGGAACAACTGGCTCCAAGGGAGGGGAAGGCCAAAATGAATGTCTAAACATGTCTTTGTTTCAGAGGGGCTCTTAATATGGAAGCACATTTTTTCCTGAGTTTTCTCTTCCAACTCCAATCTTCCAGAAAATTTTGAGCACTATCTTCCTCCAATTCTGTGAATTCAGAAACTTAACTAGTAAAGACAAGTAACTCCTTACACAGGGAATTCTGCTGCAGAAAGCAAGTTCTTTTCCCAGTGCCCTCCCTCCCTGCTAAGCAAAATCATCAACTGTGCTTGAGCCAGGACTCTCAGGAGTCAGCACACATGCTGGCACCTTGGAAGTTCACTTCTGGTGGTCTACTTTTTCTAAGTTGTTTTTCCTCACAGATCTAGCCAGTCCTAAATCTGTTTCCTTTCACAGATTGGAGAAAGAGCCCATTTTGGTTTCTTCTGCTTTTGAATGATGAAATTCTGTGCTTGTGGGACCAAAAGTGAAAGTGTATAGATTAAACATACCAGAAAATAAAGCATACAAATCAATCTTTTCCTGCCCTCTTTCTCATAGCTTTCACTAAAGCACTAAAGTTGTAAGATTTCATTACATATCCTCAAGTACAATCTTTGGACTGCACCCTACATGCCTGCAATGTCTTCATTCAGTTGTTCTTTCAGGCAAAGTAATTAGAACAAAGAACAAATTGGCTCTCAAAGGTGGCTTCTGCAATGGTGGCACTGATTTCCATTACTCTGTATTTTTTTCATTTTGGTAAGTAAATAATTTTTTAAAAATTCTATTCACTAGACATTCACTATTTATTTTGAAAACTTTAATTTAAAGGAATTTAAAAAATCCAAAACAATTTACCATGAGAACATACAACAAAATGAATATTTTAAGGCTCAAACATATGTCAAGAAGCTCTTTCCCAGTCTATATACAGGCGCATACAATATCTCTGTGTATTCCATCAAGTGCAACTTAAAAAGGAAACAGGTAACGTCTAAAAAAAATGAGACATATAATTCAGATTCAATAGCTACAAAAATTTTAGGAAAACTCTCTTCCTAGATCTGGAATAGTAATCTGAGAAGCTTGAAAAAGCTTTGTTTTCTGATGTAAATCATTAAGGATAAAGGTCTTAAAAGCTGTGTAGGCACTTAGATATGCAAAGGGCAAACAGACATTCCAGGAAGGGACAGGTACAGAGCAGAAGATATGGAGGTAATGGTCTCCACAGCTGATTGCCTGGTGTCACCCCAGTCACAGCACAATCTCTTTCCTTCCAGACACAAACCAGCTAGGTCAACAGCTGTATCCAAAATAATGTAACTGCCAAACTCCCATGAACAAAGGATATCCTGGTATCCAAGGAAAGATTTAATGTACAGCTGAGCAGTATTTCCACTTTGACAGAATGACGGATTCAGATACTGAGGAAAAAATACACCAATTTTTATATATTAACATATTTAACACTTGAAAGGTAGGACATTAAGGGTGTATGGAGGCGCTACACTACAGAGAAGCACTGCAGCTGAAATCATTACTCTGAAGATGCACACATGCATTAGCCTACACTTAGGCATTAGTCTCCAGAAAACACAGTACATCTAATAAATCAAATAATTTTACTGGAGAGCTTTTCTTAGAACTAGCAAAGCTTGTAGTTATATTGTCAGGTCTTCTGCATGTGATGGCTTAGGAACATAGAGGTAATTTTTTTTAAGATCCAAGAATAGCCAATGGCTTGAACTACTAAACTAAAGTTACGGTTCTGACAGACCATCATTTTTAACAGAACTGAGAAAGAGTGGATTGTCTGAACAGTCCTTATTTGCCTCCAAGTAGCCCTCTTGGGATGAGACAGTGGTATATGGCAAACCTCCTCAGAAGCCAGACAAAGACATTTTACATTCTCTGCTTGACAGTTCTGACTAGTGGAACAATTCCCTATATGTACATGAGCTGACTGCTTTTCTAAGAAGCAGTGTTAGACCTTTCTTTGTGAGCTATGTTGCTGTCTTAAGTAACCTACAAAGGAAAATAATTAAAAATAGCAAAATATACCTCTAGCCATCCCTTCTCCTGAATTTTAGAAGCAGCATAAACTCTACTCCACTATCCCTTACTGAATTTTTCTTTGTAGGTAGTGCAGCCAATGGCATCATGTGCTCTGTGAAATACCAATAGAGCAGTGTGAGGGGCAGAACAGGTATTCCAACTGCTAATTGACCTTTTATTAATTTTAGTATCACTCAGCCTTACGTATATACTTACCTAGTGACGTCCTAGACTTGTTTCTCTGCAGCAGGAATCTTCCATTTTAATCATTTATTCACAGAAACCTGCACATGTATTTCATGTCATATATTTGAAGATATTATTCCATTGGTCTAACATGCACTTTTTGTTTGCCCAATTTGAATTTTCATCTATCAGTATTGCGTCTCATGTTAATTAATATGTTAATACTCAAAATATTATGTTAATACAATTTATTCTCTGAGTGCTTGAGGATAATTTTAAAGTTAGCTTATGATGTCATGCCATCAGCAAGTAAAACTGTATTTTGCCTATCAAAACATTTAATTACATATTTTTACTAAAACTGGCAGCCAGAGACAACTGCATGAACAAGACTATTATGAAAAAAAAGAAATAAAACCAATAATCACAGGAAATAAAACTCCTGATTTTACATGATCTGCATTATCTATTTTGGTGGATGACATAAAAGGGAACATAAATACCTGAATGTTGTTGGGGTTTCTCTTTATACTTTTAAACCCCCGTGTTACTGAAATCAATCTCTGTGCACAGTTCTTTCTTCCCTTGATACACAACAAAATATTCAAAATGTCTTTTTTAACTAGGAGTGAAAATGTACATATGGTACATCATTAAAATTCTAACTCAGGAATTATAGGTTCTGAAGCAGCACTGCAGAATCATCTTATGATGCAACTTCAAAGTTTCTATCTCTTAACTACTGAGAAATTCCACCTCATATTTCATCTTCATCAATAATTGTGCCAGAGTGTATAAAGAAGAATTTTGAACTCCTCTGTCCTCTGTCATTGTTCCACTTGGTGCAGCCCTGTTTGTTTTGGGTCAGCTTGCACAGCCTTGGACCGTGCATTCCCAAAGTGCTCCCAGGGTCACTGCAGGAGCAACAGGCCTGCTCTAATTGCACCCGAGGGGACTGACTTGGGCATTTGCTTGTCACTCTGCCTGAAGGCTTCAGTTTGCCCAGGAGCTGCTCTGAGGGTTACACAGGGTACAGATACACCAGCTGCTTGGTCCACTCCTTAGACCCATCTTCTAAAGTGTCCCACTGGCTAGTGCTGGCCCGAGGCATTTCATTGTAAACAGACCCAGCAGCATAGAGGAACACTCAGTTAATGTCTACACCTGCCAATAAATGTTAATTTACTAAATCTTTTAATTTCTGGAATTTTTTTCTGAGAGGCAACACTATTTTACAGATAGAGAAAAAATATTTATCTTTAATAGTAGTAGTGATATTACTAACTGAAAGAACATAGACATAATCCTTTGCTGGTCAGGTGTATTTTTTTTCCTTTATGTCTGTTATAATTCTCCTGTGGCTGGGACATCCATCTATTTACCAAACTCATACTGTTACATGATGATTCACAGATTTCTTATTTTCATTTGGTCATTATTGAACAACCACTTAATACTGCTTTATAAAAACCATGAGCACAATTTAATGGAACCTCTGCATGCTAAAATAATCCAAACCACTAACGAATGTCATTAACAATTAGTTGCTATCACTGATACTTCAGTAATTACTCATTCACTAAATATTAAAAAAAAACCAAACCAAACTGCTTGTGTACTCAATATATGGAGATATTTGGATAAAGAGTGAGTAACTTCCCTTAGATTAGACTCATCACATCCCAACAGAATCCTCTACAATAGAACTAACTGTGACATACCAGGGGCTCCATCCACATCATTGAAAGCAGTTTCAGTTCTACCTTCATTTGGAACCAAACTGGCTCATAATTAGTTTTCAGAAACCCTTATCAGAAGGGATTAAACCAGCAGCACATAGAGAGCAAGGCAGCATTAGACTTCCCACACAGAGATACAGCACTGCAAATAATACCATCCAATAAATCTGGATATTACAAATTCCTTGTGAAATCTGATGCTCTTCCAGCACTGCTTTATGGAAAGACAGGCAGGAACACAGAGCTGCATGACTACAAGATGCCGTGCCCATGATTGATGATAAATGTAGAAAACAGACCACATCTGGATTCAGGTTTATGGGATTCTTCACAAATTGACCAGAGACAGCCATTGAAGGCAGAACAGCTGAGGCACCAATACGTACAGAAATGTGATTTTGATAACTCTATTTGGCATGACAGATGTTTCTGTCTATGATAAGTGGAATGAATGTACCATAGCACTGTGTAAGCGTCCTCCAAAAAACCCTGTTGCTCTGTTCACTTAATGCTATCAACAATGGCCTCAAAAGGACTGAAAACCAAAAGAAATTCCTTCTTTCCTGACACTCCTGCAAAATCTGTACAGTTGACACAACTCCCTGACACAACACAACTCACCTGCCAGAGTCTGCATCCTGATGCAAACAAGGCAAAAATGATGATCACTCAGTTGTATGCCTAAAATCTTTTTTTTGAAAAGAAAAATTTGACTTTTGTTTATTTCAAAAAGATGGACACTGTGCATACTAATGACACAACAGAAGTTTTTCTGCCAAAGAGCTGGCACTTTAAAACCAAAGCAAATGTTTAAATTTACATATATTAATTAATACTTTCCAAAAATCTTCAAAATTTTCAAATCCAATTTATTTTAGCAGTACTGATTCCACACAATTAAATTAGTTAGCATAGCAGAAACTTCCTTGGCATAAATCTATTAATTTATATTCATGGATTTCTGTGGAGGCTGAGGATGAAAAAAAGGGTAAGGATTAAAAGCAGTAAGAGAGACTCTCCCTCTTAGTCCCAAAGTTTAGAGTAAACCTGCCTGCCAAACTTAGCCCTAGACTTGATCAATTTTAACCATATTTAAATTTAGCAGCACTTAATCAATACCCTAATTTAAACAATTTATCAAAAGATTCAATAGAATTTACTATAAGCACAATAGCAACTCATTTATAGAGTTAACTTATGAAATCTAACCTATTTAAAAATCTAAAACATTTGCAGCATGTTTGCTATAGCAGTCACACTCACACAAACACCTAAAGGAGTATGTACAAGGTAGAGATGTGTGAAAAATTCCCATTTAAGTGCAGTACTCATCAGATGCCTTTGCATCTTCTCTATGGGTTAAGGATTGAGCCTCAAGGAGGGGAGATATTGACCCAGGTTCCAGGGGTGGCATTGGCAGTGATCCTCCAAGCAAACTTGAGGGTTTGCTGGCTCTGAGAGGTGTCCCACTCAGAGGGAGATTCCTGGTCACAGCCTGCTGTGAACCACAAGAGCTCAAAGGGTCTCACTTCAGACTGCTCTTTTTAGGGTTGTGAGGGAACTGGCTTTAGTCACAGTAATCTTCCATCATGGTCACAATTCGGGTTGGTAATGTTCTTTGAAAGTTTGATAACAAAAATGTTGTTCCACTTGGATTACCATTGAAGCTAGAAAAATAAGTTTCCATGGCTGTTCATTAAAAAACAGGAGCTCATTAGACAGAACTAGTTCCTGGGAGCAGACAGGGTTTCTGATAAGAAAAAAGGGGAGGTTAGCCCAGGTGCTGTTCATCAAGGCTGAGGGCTAACAAGCATTTCTGAGATCATAATGCATATTCAGTAAACATTTTTCTACTCTAAAAACATGTACCTCAAGATTTCAAGAATGTGTTTAGCTGTGTTCTGTACTGTTTCTGGCCTTCAGGCAGTTAGGATGTTCCAAAGTGCTTGTCCTGCTCTTTCTTTTCACATCTTCTGTCTTGGCCAGAAGGAAGTAAAGTTCTGGCACTTGACAGCTCACACTACTTTACATATGTGCAGGCAACAGGTAAGAGGCAAAGTGAAGCCTCCATATGCTGAGGAACTACAGTCTGCCCAGATGCTATTCTCTGACCAAGAGCTTTCACTCTTTATCCATTGTCCCTTTTCCAGTGCTAGGTCTGAAAAAGATCACGTGAAACCCTTTTCCTGATACCAACTGCTCTTCCACAGTGCCTCACGCTCAAGCTTTACAAATACCTATCAGCAGCACTGCACATCCTTACTCTTCACCCCACCACAGCTATACCCTCAAGTCTTATCTCCACTAAAGAAAACAAATGTTTCTGATAATAACTCGGCCACAGTAACTGTACGCTACCAAGTCTTACTGAATACACATGGCACAAATGTGAATTTAGAATTTAGTGCTAGACTAGAGTGCCACTTCTCCTGAGTGTTTAAAATGTTTAAAATCAGTTGAGCTGCCTGATGAGAGGTACATTTCACTACTCTATGGCACCAATACAGGCAGATTCCCAAGCAACCTGCTGTCTCTTTGTTCTCCATGTCCTTTTTGTTGCTCAACAGACCTTCCTGTGTGTGCCTGCTGCAGGTTACAGTCAATACAGGGAGGCTTTATGCAGGGACACTAGGACAGGAATGTACTCCCTGAGACTCTTGTCAGGTCACATGGTTGAACCTGCACCTCTTTTGGACTGCTTCCAAATCCTTGTCTTTGCACAACTTCAGCACGAGTGCAGGCAATACTTCCATATTGCACCAAGCATATGGATCCTGTATTTCCTTGTCAGCAGGTCAAATACTACTCTCAGATGCCTGCATAGACTTTACTCATTCCAGTAAGAATCTTATATATCACAGAGTTCAGGTCACATAGACAGCCAGAAGCAAAACTGAAAGGCAGACATACGTCCTTGTGAAGAGAAGAAAATTCCTTAGGACCTTCTTTATTTTACCATGTAATACTCATAATTACCACCTAATTAATAAGCACTCAATCTACAGATCTCTAGCTTTTTTCAGCCACCATCAAATTAGTCAAATTCAGGTGTAGGTAGTTGTCCCAGCCACCACATATATAGAGAAGACTAGAGAAAAGTTGCATGATTTACTTGAATCCATAAATGACTACACTCAGAAGCAGAATTCAAAGCACTCTCTACCTGAATCCCAGTTATGGCTAACTGATCATAGTCCCTGTTCCCAGAAGCAGTTTCTGTGCTTTTCTCATGCTTGCAAGATAACAACCTCTGTGCATTGGGGTGTTTAAGAAACTTTGGTTTCTATGCCTCCATAAGGATGAATCTTATTTCTGGACACTGGACAATTTGGTCTCGCCCTCCACCAATATAAATGTAGCCTCATCATATGCAAGACCAACAGGAGAAATATTTAATTTCTGAGGCAGCCTCCACACCAAGCTGATTAAGGATCAAGCTCAAAGGCAAGTTACTCATCAAGGTGGTTCAGAACAGGTAACTTTCAGTTGTGGATGAGAGAGAGCTTTGTCTTATCTTACTTGCTTCCTTTGCCAGCTATGACCTACTCCTCCCCTCAGGGTACACAGAGGCTCATTTACAAACTCAGTGAATGCCAAATCAGCGCAGCTACACTTCCCTTGATGCTGACATCATCTCACATCTGTTCTTTCATTCACTTACACTAGCATTTTTATTATCACAGGATCCAGAAGACATGGTATAACTGGCATCATAAGATGCCTACTGCTGCAGAAACGAGGGCTAGGAAAGTCCTATTTCTGTGTAATATCAGTGCTTCAACTGTTCCATCCTTAAATAAAGCAGGCTGAAGTGTAGGTAAAAAAACTAACAGGGGAAAAAAAAAGACAAGTAGTAACACCAAAGACACCAGCTTTACTCTTCTACTTCCTACCTCCCCTTCATAAATATCAGCATCAAATTATTGTACACTTTTCATGGGAAAAGCTGTATGACACGAGCACAAAAAAATGTTTAAGTTTATTCACAATCATTATGCACATTAAGTCCTAATCCAAAAAATACTTCTGCTTTACTTAACTAATTAATGCTTAAGTTTAGTAATTTCACTAAGCATGGTTACTCACAATAAAAAAGCAAACATTTAATCAAATGTCTTCAAAAGAGGGCAGAGATTTTGTGTAGTAGGAGTTATATTTGTTTGTGCTACTTAAACTGATAGATACTTTTTAGAATTTGTCCAAAGTCTGTCTATACACAGACATCTCCATGCACACAATATCATATCACCTTTACAAATCCGACTATACTTCTAAAATATAATGCAAAAAGTTTTAGCAATTTTAAATCAAAATACGTCCTTAAATTAATTTACTGCAACTACATAACTTAATACTGTTGGAAGATGATGTATTCCAGATAAAACTAAATATTCAAATCATTGTAACATTTCAAAAATTTTTGAAAAACAATTATATTTAAATTATTTATGATATATGTAATCATTTAGGCTGTGCAATGAGACAGTGGAGCAGAAGAGCTTAATGAAACTATTCCCCACGAATGAACTGATACTTGGGAAAGGGATAATTGTTTTAGAATTATTAAAGGCCTTGATCAACAAACATTTGCACATGTGATTTCAGTGGAACCACTCCTGACACTAAAGTTAAGTATCTGGAGAAGTATTTGCAGGACTGAAGCCAAATCATACAATTGGACCCAAACTAAGAGCCCATTTGTTACCAATACAATCCCAGTTTGGGAGTGGCTGATTATTGCAATTATCATTGTTGGATAACACTACACTTCAGATTAATTATTTTTTGCAGCAGTGACTAGACATGAAAATATAACTTGTTCTTTCAGGGAATGACCTCAGTGCTGTGGCCACAGCCCCTAAAACCCAAAGTTCACAAATTAGTAAAACACAGCAAAATAACAAAACTGGAAGGTGATACAGAATGTACTGTCTGAGTGAAGCCATATGAAACTGCACCAGTTCCTGGGAACTTGCACTGCAATCTCATTTCATTACCGCTTGGAGATCCAGGGATTGATGGTGTTTAGTATAATACGAGCTGGCTGGGGGTCTTTTTCATCTGAACAGCAAAGACATTCCAGGACAGTATTTCTACTTGGGCATTGCTGTTTTAATACTCATTCTAAGATTTCTAATTCAAAAATTACCAGATATTGCCTGTAGATTTTCAGGAAAGAAAAAGCACTAGGAATAAGTCGGGTACGATGAGTTGCCGTCCTATACAGTTGAAACAGTTCACTATCTTTGTACATTTTTTATTTAAACCTCAATTCCAACAGGTAGAAGAAGCACTCCTTCAACAAGTGTCAGCAACATAATTTCAGGCCCTACCCCTCCCCAACCACATTTATTTATTTTGTAATTCTCCAGGTGATAAATTTCTCACATCTGATCAGTAAAATTGTACAGAGATTCTCAGGTTTTCTCAGCAAAGAGTACAGAGCATATAGCATATGGATTTGCCACATGAATTGCTAAATCTCTGAGGAGTAAGCATGCTTTGATCTCATCTTATTTTTTTTTTAAGACGTTAGGGTATTTTCCTCTAACTGAAGTCTAAAGCTGTTCTGGTACGTCAAAAACACCACATCATGTTCTGCCTTCAATCAGTTTACTTGGAATCAAAGGAACCACACCTTATTTACCATGATTTTTACTGGGAAAAGAATCAGATCTGCTGGACAGTTCAAGTAAGGAAGTCAGGGAAAACACCATAAATTGTATTAATCATGACCATTTAAATAGCCTACAGAGAATTAAGAAAGCAGTGCATGCAGATGAAATATTATCCTGGCCAACAAACAGAATAAAAGAAAGCGATCTGGACTACTGAAAAATTGGTAGCAACGCTAAGCACTTGACAGACAAATGACATTGCAGAAAAGACTGGGTTAACAAGGGAGCACTTGAGGAAAGTCTAATCTCCGCTGGCATGCCGACGGGGAAGGTCAGCGCGGAGCACGCGTTCTCAGCTGGAGTCAGGCTCCCTCTGCCTGGCCAAGTGTCCCGTGCACTTGAGATACCAACCGAAGGGAAGGTGCCCTCACCCTGTCAGCGCCTTGCATTCTCCTGGGGTAAGGGCAGCTTCCTTTTCCCTGCCAATTTATGCGGTGTTTCCGCAGAGCAAATGCTAAAGGAGAGAGGTAATGTGGGAGAGTCTTTTCTTTCTCCTTTCTGAGAAGCAAAAGGCTCATTAGGAAGCAGTGTAAACAGTTATTTTTAGCACTGTATTCTCAAGTGAGAAGAATGATATTTCAAAATACATGTTCAATCCAAATTTTTCTTAAAGAAACTAACTTTGGCTTGATACACTACATTTTGAAAGCAAATCTCTTGAAAACTGGCAAACATGAACTTTACGTAATTTGTTACTTCTTCATGTTTTGTTTACCCCTAATTTATCTACATGTATATTTCACCTTTCCATATGTGCTATTGCCACGAGTAGAGAGGAAATGTTATGTTTCCTTTTCAAAAGGGGGATTTAGTACCAAATTCTTAATCCAGAACCTGGATTCACCTTCATCCTCAATCAGGACAAGATTCAGATTATTAACTGAAACCACATGACAATTAGTTAATTTAAGGCCTATAAAGTTTGTAGCTATGTAAAGAAGTACTTTCTAAGAAAAGATGGACATTTTATGAAATAGCAAACTCCTAAATCTTGTCAAGGGATCTGGAAGGTGTGAGAGACTTTATAAATCTCACTTCTTCCTAATAAGATATGCTGCTGTTTGATGTCTTTGAAAAACCATGGTCATTCCCAAAACACCTCTGCTGAAGACAAGATTTGAGTCTGTACTGTGAGATCAGAATAACTGAAAGGATGTAAATTTACCCCAAAGGATTGGTCTTAATGGTTTTGGGTATTCCTGACACAGAAATGACTGTATTTCTTATTTCAGAAGCACTGTTACTTTATGGAAACATACTTCTTTACCTTCAAAATAGTAAATAATCTTTTCACTTGGGTTCGTTGTATTTTTTTTTCCTTTTTATGTTTAGTAGTCTTAAACACTTTCAGATATCCTACAGGGTTTTGACTGTTCTCTACAAGAATAGTTATCATCAAATACAATAGTATAGCCATGAATAAAGTGGAAGGTCAAAATTTGCTTGAAGATTGATAGGTTGAAAATATGCACTCATTTCTTCATAGGTTCTACTGAAATAATATCAATGTTGTCAAACTTTTGAGAAATATTTTTTTCCTAATAAACTATTTCTATGAAAAATTAAAAACTATATTAATCATATTTCACCAAGTTTTAGCACAGATATTTACAATGTACTTAAATTTAAACTTTTTAAGTAAACTATAATGTAAAAGGCAACATCCTGCAATATTTGTATTTGAATTCATGAATGTCTCTGTCCATCTGTGATGTTAACATTTTGCAAACATTCTCCTGATCACTGACAGGTTTTGATCACAAACACAGCATACGAATTGTTAGACAGTCCTGGCATTTATAATAAATTTACTTTTTTGTATTGTCCAGGCCATAACAAAGAACCTAAAAATCTGTAAGTGCTGTCTTCTATATTGTCATCACATGAGATTGAAAAGAAAATCTGTTTCCATTACTTGCCATACTAAGTATTCTTGAACAGGAGTTTCCAGATTTTACACCATTTTTAACGAGTAATTATTTAGGTGAAGTAGGACAAGCCTGTGGTTAAACAATGGAGCCAGGATAAGGCATTTTTTCTTTAATGACTGGCTTTGTCATAAACCTTACCTCTAACTTTGAGCAAGCCCTTCTCCACTTCAGTTTTCCACATCACAGCAAATGGTAACGATATTTCACTAACTCATGGGTTTGGTCTGAGAATTAATGAGGGTCCCATGTGCAAAAGACCTGTAGATTCTGGCTTCTTCTTTCCACTGTGAACTGATAGGAAAGTGACCTGTTCTTAATTTGAAACAGAGACTCAGTGCTGCCCTTCATCAGCACATGGAATTCTCATTTATGTCAACAGGAGTTGCATTGAATACACTGAATACATTACTTAGCCTAAAAGTAAATGAAGAAAAAGGAATGGAAAGAAACTCATGGGTTCTCCTTGCCTGCTCTTAAAAAGTCTAACAGTTCATGGCAGCAGACACATCATCATAAATAAAAATATTTTTGATGTGAGGCAAGAATTGCTGCCTGGGATTATAAATGAGAATGGAGAAAATTGCAGCAAGTCCATCTGTAGAGTACATTTAGCTCTGCTGCAAGAGCACCATCATAAAAAAAATGATGGTACATGCAAAATTCAGTCACCATAATATATCATGCTCTGTAGACATTTGTCTCAAAATAAAACAAACCTTTAATGGCCTCAGCATTTCAGCTTTTCACACCATCTCCAGTGCACACCAAGAAAACAGTTACTTTTTTCCCTATGCAAGTGTTAAACTAAGATAAAAAGGTCAGGGATTTGGAAAAAAAAAATCAAAGATTTAAAAGTTCACATTTAATCCAAGGCAGTACTACACACTGGTTTTGGTCAGATATATCTATGGTGCAAGAACAGAATCGACTAAAGAAGATTGTTTTTCTTCTGGAAAGAGATTAAATGTGAGTACACAATTTTAATCTCTTGCTTTGATCTGAGGTAAAAATTGACACAGCAGAAAAAGACATTTTTGGTTTCTTTGGGGGAAGGAAAAAACCAAAACAGGAGAATAATCAAGAAGCAGCTGGTTGGCCATTACCAAGCTCAGGGAGGCAAACATGCCTGTAACAAGCAGGCATGTTTTAAAATTTGCCATTGCTTAGCCATCTACGGACAATGAGACTTGACAGTTCTTTATGGAAGGCAGGCAGGAGCTGCAATTCTGCATAATTAGGCAATAATTAATCAATCCAAGGATAGCAGCCTTGTAAATTTGGAAAATGGTAAGTGTAGCTGCCTATGGGTATGAACTAGTCTTTTATACTTGTTCTGCCTGCATGCAGTCCTGGTCATTTAAAAGTCTGCCTGTTCAAATAACATTTTTTCACTTCAGCGTGTATGTTACTGAACAACAGAGGATTCTTGACTGGAGAAAGACATTCCTTCTGAAGAACAGAAGGATTTAAAAACAAAAGGGCAGACGAGATCACAATCCTGCCAAGAAGCAGGTTACCAGAGGCAGAAGAGCCCCAGCAATGGTATTTTGACATCACCACCCATATGCTCTCTTTTTCTTCATAAAACAGTCAAACAGTGGATTCTCTCATGTTTTTCTGGTTTTAGCATTCTTCCAAGCAGTGAAGAATTTAGAGTCTGTGCTTCTTAACACAGGATATGTACAGCTTAATTATGCTTTTATACCATCACTATCCACCTTTCTGCTTATGGCTCTCCAAAGCACCAGAAAATATTGTATCTTAGGTATACCCCAAATCCTGACCTGCTGCTTTTGGAACTAGTGGCAGACCTTGGATGTGTCTTAAAGACTGTATCTTTATTAAACACAGCCAAAGTTTTGCTCTGCTGTAAGTGGTCGTTCAGTAGTGCTGACTGCTGACTCCTGCCTCCTAACATTAATAATAGGTTTGACTTTGAAATGTTTCTGATAAAATAAGCTAAAGCTGACCTTAAGAAAAATTCCAGAATAGTATTTACATGCATAATATATTAAAAAAGTCTTTCAGCTGCTCATCCTCTTTATAAATTTATGCTATTTTCTTTAGATTAGGCTTTCCCCTAATGTATACTTCGATTTGGTTGGTTGCACTTAATTTCCACCTTATCTATGTTGTCATGTTTGTACTTCCCTTAGAAATCCCTTTCTAGCTTACTTTATTCTAATTTTTTTCAGATGTAAGACATGTTTTATGTCCTTTGAAGTATGGTATTAACAGAGAAGTGCGCTCAGAATGATCACTTTAGTGCCGCAGACACACAACGCTGTGAAAGCATCTTCACAGTAACTATAGTAGCAAGCATGCTAACTGCATGTCAAAATACGGAGACTGGACTAACACGTTAAAAACCAGACATACGTTATGCTGGATACGAAGAATAAGCAGTAAATTAACAACCTACTGGTCATGCAACCACAAAGAACTATGGAATCACTAAGGAGAACACCAAAGGAATACTTAGAGCACCAGCACTTTCAACACACGAAACCACGAGAGGCTAAACGACGAACACTGAACCAAAACCAAGGAAACAAAGAAAGTTTCACCACAGTTTTGGGTGGGTTTTTTTTTTTT
>VZRX01014751.1:3874-21976 GCA_013398075.1 Notiomystis cincta
CCGGGGGGGACAGAGGAGCCAGTCTGGGGACAGAGGAGCCAGTCTGGGGACAGAGGAGCCGGCCCGGGGGGGACAGAGGAGCCAGTCTGGGGACAGAGGAGCCAGTCTGGGGACAGCAGCCCTGGGCGCCCAGTCCCCGGCAGGGCTCCGCGCCGAGGCAAGGAGACAGGGTGTTGAAGGGGTGTGGGGAAATAACGCCACAGCCCCGGGGAGCGAGCAGGAACCGCGGCAGGAGGGGCCAGGGGCTGCAGCCGCCGGACGGGCTGAAGGAGAGCCCGAATCCTGCGCGGGACCGCGACAGCCGCTCGCCAGAGGATGGGCTTGCATCCAAAGGAGGCGCCTTGGGAAAGGAAGGGAGAAGCCGCCGGGAGGCAGTGCAGCCCTGCAGACGGTCTCCCTTCCACCCCAGGGACCGCAAAACCCGCGAGGAGCAGCAGCCCCAGCCCCGGCCGCCCGTCCCTCCCGGCGGGGCAGGGACAGGGACAGGCTGCCCCGGGGGAGAGGTGCACAGCACAGCCCTGGGGCCACTGAACGCTGTCCACGTCCAGCAAATCGAGCTGTAGCCTTGTAGTACAAAGCAAAAATGACCTATTCTACCCTTTAATGCCTCTGATGGACACCCACTGAGCAGTCAGTACAGCCAGAGCAGCGTGGGGCTGAAAACAGCCCTTGAATCTGGGAACTGCTTCTGGGTTGATATTCAGAAGCCAGTACTAGATTTCATATCACTTCACTAAGCTTCAGTTGTTTCTGCTTGCTTTCCTCATTGTTAGTATCTGTACTTTTCAGTGCTACCCACAGGACTGAAAACTGGCCTGTTCCTATGAAATGAAGGGGTGGCACTCACGAGAAACTTTATACAAGAGAATTTGGGTGTTGCTTTTTCATCTGTTGCTTATTACCAAAATGTAAGTTTATAAATGGAAACAAATGTCTTGTTTGACAATACATTCACACCCTGAACTGGAAAGGGCAATTCTCTGAAACTTTGTTTTCAGAAGTGTAGCACATGAAGTGTTTCTGAACACAAGACAAAGCAGCAGCTCCAGAAACAAACTGGGTTTGTGAAGGCAGTGAAGTGTCCAATCAAACAGCTTCCAACTCTGTCTAAAAGGAACATTATTATCAGGATAAAATAACAGGGGTTTTTAAATAAGTCAGTGTTTTGCTTTGATGCTTTCAAACTGAAATCTTGTTTTCAAACATGCAACTTCTTAGTGTTTGGCAGGAAGGCAGCAACGCTGTTGCTTTTGACTCCTATTCCAAGTGGAGCAGCAGGCTCAGAGGAGCAGAGCTGCTCCCTGGGTGCTCGATGGCACCAGAGCATCTCACTCTGAACCAGCACAGCACCTGCTTCGGGAAAATCAGGACAGAAACCCCTCAAGGAGCACTCAGAACCAGGACCCACACACACTCCCAACCACCTCCACTGATTTTCTCTTCTACACTGAAGTTTGTGGTTCAGAGTAGTTTAAGAAACCCGAACTTATAACAAGGATTTCACCTAGCTCACACCTCCCATTGCCAGCTTTTCAATGTTCATGCAGTCCCAGTTCTCATACAGGTTCCCATTTTTACAACAATAAGCACAATTCCTGAATTCTGGACCCAGCAGCAGCTTGCTGGAGTCAGATTTGCCATCCTGGGGGAACAGATGAGGCAGAGAAGGAACCTGAGAGAATCAGCAGGAATCTTACACAAAGTTAGAGCAGAAAATTTTGAAAAACAACTGGTAAAATTGAAGCCCAAGGCAGCCAGTAGGGAAGGGAATGACCACCTGAAAGACCACAAACAGGAAAGAGACCACTTGGGAAATGTTTGCAGCAAGAGGGGGGTTGGATTTGTTTACTCAAACACGTCTCTGGCTTTGTGAATGCACATATGTGCACAAGCAGGAGCACATGGTGAAGGCTGAACTCTGAAATTAGTGGCACTTTGGAATTGCAGAGTCACCAGGCATGCCAAGGATGAGGAGCAGGAGAGGCATTATCCAGCCCAGAGGCTGGCAGCTCCTCCAGCTGAGCTGCCCTGGCACGGGGGGATTAAGCTGCTGCTGAAGCAACAGAGCTCTGAAATGGTGCAATGCTTGCAGATGGTGCAATAGCCAAGGAGAAGAAAGCATGATGATTTAGTTACTTTTGCTGTTTATCTTGCCAAGTGAACCCTTTTAGATGTTTTTGAAGAGTGTGTATGGGATCATAGAGAGTTCCATCTGCTCTGGGGTGCAGGGTCAGCTCTACCCCACTGCTCCAGGCTATACCTGCGGGCAGGGAGGGATTGCAGGGTTGTTCCTGGCACCATAAACTGCAGATTGAGGGAGGGCAGCTCCTGCCTCACACAGATGCCAGGGGTCAGGAGGGCTGTCCAGGCCAGGAGAGCAGTCCCTGGAAGGTGTGGACTCTGGGGACACAATTTGCCCCTCAGGTGTATTTCATGTTCCCTCCCTCTCCTATCCTGTTTGTCCCAGCACAGGAGAGGTGCCCCACACCCACCTCCCCGCAGGGCCCTGCCAAAGGCTCTCCCTTGCATAAGCAGGTCCTGCTGCACAAAACAAAGACCCAACTGCTGCCCAGACCTCATTTCTACAAAGATTTTTCTTTCATTTTGTAAGAAGAAAATCTTGACTTTCTTAATTTGTTCCTTTTGTGAATAGGAGAGGGAAAGGAAACAACCAGGAGTAATTCTCACCAGCTGCTGGAAACACCAACACAAAAGACCCCAGGGACATTTCTTTATGCAAGAGGAGGTTTGGCCCAAGTGCCACAGATACTTGGCCCTTTGTAGGAGAAAGGTTGAAGCAAACTAAACCCACTGTGCTACCAGGTAGCCACCCCTGAGGCAATCCCTGCAGCAGGGCCAGGAGGGTGGATTCAAACTGTTCCCATTCCCACTGGGAAAGTGGGGGCTCAGCCAGGGCACCTTACAGCTGGGATGGGTATAAAGTCACCCTGCTGATCTCTGGGAGGTCTCAGTGCTCTGCAGACACAGGTCCCGTCCTTTTGTGCCAGCAGAGGGTCCACTGAGGAGCCACGGGAGTGCTCCGAGGGACGCTGGGCTGTTCCCTGCCTGTGGGGGCTGCTCCAGCAGCAGCTCTGGGCTGGGAAGCTCTATCCTAGGGCTGCTGCTGCCCTACAGGAACAATTACACCCCAAAGCACCAGAACTCCAGCAGCAGCCATGTGTCCAAAGCATCTCACAAGTGCAGTGCAGCCAGGACTGGCAAACCTGCAGATTTCATCTTGTTTCCACAAAGAGCAGAGTGAAAGGTTAGTTCCCAGTAAATGCATTTTTAAAGGCAACCTCACACTAACATTCTAGTTTTCATTCTCTCAGTGTGCAACAACATCATTCAGCTAAAATCAAACACAAACTCAAAAGCTTGAACTCCAGTGGCCTCATCTGGGGACACATTTTCTCCCCCTGCTTCTGTTTCCCATTCTCAGCCAGACCCAGACATCCTGAACCAATGTTCTCCCAGCATCTGTGGCCAGGCTGGAGCTGAGGAGCGCTGGAAATCTCAGGGAGATCCAGGCCACAGAGGTTTGGACAAGCTGCAATCACCACAGAACGTTGGCTGCCCAAAGCAAGCAGCTGCCACAGTCCCCCCTGAGGGTGGGGCATGGAATGGTGCTGAACAGCTCCCCACAAGAGCTGAGTGTCCGTGGTCACACCAGATGTGCTTTCTCAGACCACTCTGAAAAGCACTGGGGGTCGTGGGTCACCTCTGACTGCTCAATCCAACAGAAATCCCTCCTGGAATAATCTCACCATGGAAGGTCTAAGAGTGAGGATTCAAGCCAGGACCACGTACAGTACCTCCACCTTTTAATCCACCAAAGCTGTACAAAACCAGAAGAAAATATTGCAGAAAGTATTTGATGTTAAAATTGAAACTGTTTAAAACCAAAGCAGAAAATCCATGAGTTCAGTAGATGCAGCATGAGGGGAAAACCCCTCTGTGTAGGAGCAGAGTCCTGTCCATCACCTCTCTCCTTACCAGGAGCAGGTGAGTGACACATCTGTGTGCAGGGCAGAGTTTGTTCTTCACTCTCAGTGAGTTCTTGGACACCCAGGGTTTGGCCTCACAGGAATTCTGAGAAGTGCTGCAATGTCAAATACTTCTAATAAGCATCGAGGCTGTGAATTTGCAGGAGCTGGTTGTTAGCATTTATCAACTGAAGGTTCATTACAGAGATTTTATTAAGCTTTAAAGCACCTGCAGTGCCCAGTGGGTTGCAGTGCTGCTGCAGGATCCTGCTCAGCCTCCAGCAAAAGACTCCAGCTCTCAAGGTGGAGCTGATATTTCTGCCTGACAGGGGGCTGTGGCCAGCTGGGGGTCAGCCTCTTCTCCCTGGCAGCCAGGGACAGGACAAGGGGGATGGCCTCCAACTGCACTGGGGAGGTTCAGCTGGGCACCAGGAAGAATTCCTTCTCTGGATGGGTGGTTAAACATGGAAGGGGCTGCCCGGGGAGCTGGTGGAGTCTCCATCCCTGGAGGTGTTCAAGCAAAGACTGGATGTGGCACTCAGGGCTCTGGGCTGGGCACCAAGGTTTGGTCAAAGGTTCACTTTATCATCTTAGAGGTCTTTTCCAACCTCAGTGATTCTGTGTTTGAAGCAACTGCAGTGGATTGGCAATGAAACAACCAAGTCCTGAGGCTCATCACTGCTGCAGCTCAGGTTTCCCATTTTGCAGAGCAAGTCCCCGTGCTCCCACTGGGTGATTTGAAGTGAAAACCATCTACAATTATAACTCACTAAAACCTTTAAAAACACATTTCTGTCTTTAATAGTAATAGTGCAAGCTAAGCAAATAGCTCTCAAACCACTTCTGTAAATATTAAGTCAGCTCCAAGACCGTGCTTTGCCTGGGGAAGGTGAGGGCGGGGATGGGAAGTGACTCTCAGCTTTGCACAGTCCGAGGGACAAAGGCAAACCCCACTGCTGGTGCCTGCAGGCTCCCTGGCAAGTCTCACTTTGTGGCCTCATCACTTACAAAAGCACTTTGGAGAGTGCATCCCATCTTTTTCTCATGTGCAAAACGATTAAAAAGCTGCAAGAGAATCCACAGCCTTTGCCAATAAGCAACAGAGCTGAAGAAAACTATTAGAATATTAACAGGACTGGGATTTCTGCTGGGATCTGACCAAAGACTGGCCAAAAGGGTTGACCAAAACTTCATAGAAACAGCCTCAGAACGTGAACGGTGTCAGATTAAAAACCCACAGCCCTCACTTTTGAAACAATCCCAGAAATCAGCAACCTGTGTTTCTTGCCCCAGCCCGTGACAGCCTGGTGGCCTTGGCAACCTTCTGGTGGGATTTAATTGAGCCATGACACCCAATTATCCCCAAAGTGCACCCCTGGCTCCTGGGGTGCTGCAGGGGCAGGGGCTGCCTGCCCACCCAGGCAGAGGACACGGGGAAGGGGGGCAGGAAAGGAGGGGCTCTGGGAATCCTGCTCTGAGTGTGCCAGCCTGGGACCTCACCCAGCTTCCAGGCAGGCGGTGGAAACACCCCCAGGTAACCAGGCACCTGTGCCACAGGTCCCAGAGCAGCAGCAGCCCCACCCTGTGGAAGAGGCAGAGCTGCCAGGGCTGAGTCCAGCAGGACTAAGTGTGGAGCAATTCTGAGTGACACAGGTAACACACTAAATTCCAACATAAAAGTACCTTTGCCTGCAGTTTCCTTAGCTCTAATAAAACACAATTTCACAAAAAAAAAAAAAAAAAGGGAATTTTTAAAATTATAAAATGCATTACAGAAGATTTAGTTTCTACAAAACAGAAAAATCAACTTCAGGAGGAGGTTGACTTCAAACCACAAAGAGGAAAATATAAAATTATCAATGTCTGTATTTGAGTGGAAACTCTGAGTTCCTGAGAAATTTCATTCCTGCTCTAATCCTGCTCCAAGCAGGAACTTTCACTGTCAGCCCTGCTGTAATCCTGCCACAACCAGAAACGTTTATGGTTTTTCCATGGACTGCATTCTTTCTGGCTAGAAACAAATTCTGGCTTTAGCTCCCAGAGCCAGTTTATCCCAGAGTGTCCCCAAGCCAGCACTGACACCCCAGCAGCACATCCAGGAGCAGACTGGCAGCTCCTGGCACAGCCTCAGGGAAAACGTGGCTGTGTTCCCCATCCACAGCGGCCTCCCAGTGTCCAGGAGGGGACCTGGCCCTGGGACTGGCTCCTCTGGGAGAGAGGAGCTGCAGCTCCCAGCAGGCAGGGACCCAGCCCAGCTGCAGCAGCGAGGGGAAATGGTCCCAGCTTCTTCCACAGACCAAGAAACCCAGGAGCTGGGTGTCTGAGCCTTCCTCACCACCTGTGGGACACCTCAGCAAGCTCAGCACTTCCCTTTGCCCGATTTTCAGAAGGCAGAAAGGAGAGCTGGATCCCAGTCAGCTCTCCAAGCCAAGGGAATGACTCTCTCTGGGACTGAGCTGTGAGCTGGACACGTCAGTCAGGCTCTCTGGCTTCTCTTGGTCTTCACATAGAAGTATTTCTAAAACTACACCTGGAAATGTATCACAGACTCCTAATGACACCCAGGAGCAACTTAAACACAACCTGTTGTTGCAGGTGGAAAAGGAAAAGGCTCCCTCCTTCTGTCCACTTCACCAGCTCAGGAAGGAAAAAGTTCCTGGGATGTTCTGGGCTTTCCTCCACAGTGGGAGGAGAGGGCAGGGGGACATGGACAGAGCCCAGGAGATGCCAGCCAAGGGCACTTGGTGCTCACTGGCACTGCCACCTCAGCTCCTGCTCCAGGCAGGTGAGGGGGTTACAAGGGAACCATTCCAGCTGGAAAAGGCCCCCAGCACCACCAGGTCCAAGAGCAGAGCCAGCAGTGCCCAGTCCGTGCAGTGTGGGAGGAGCAGGGGCTGGTGGTGCCACAGGGAGGGCTGGCAGTGCCACAGGGAGGGCTGGCAGAGCCACAGGGAGGGGCTGGCAGTGCCACGGGGGAGGGCTGGCAGTGCCACAGGGAGGGCTGGCAGTGCCACAGGAGGGGGCTGGCAGTGCCACAGGAGGGGGCTGGCAGTGCCACAGGAGGGGGCTGGCAGTGCCACAGGGGGGTCTGGCAGTGCCACAGGAGGGGGCTGGCAGTGCCACAGGAGGGGGCTGGCAGTGCCACAGGAGGGGGCTGGCAGTGCCACAGGGGGGTCTGGCAGTGCCACAGGAGGGGGCTGGCAGTGCCACAGGAGGGGGCTGGCAGTGCCACAGGAGGGGGCTGGCAGTGCCACAGGGGGGTCTGGCAGTGCCACAGGAGGGGGCTGGCAGTGCCACAGGAGGGGGCTGGCAGTGCCACAGGAGGGGGCTGGCAGTGCCACAGGGGGGTCTGGCAGTGCCACAGGAGGGGGCTGGCAGTGCCACAGGAGGGGGCTGGCAGTGCCACAGGAGGGGGCTGGCAGTGCCACAGGGGGGTCTGGCAGTGCCACAGGAGGGGGCTGGCAGTGCCACAGGAGGGGGCTGGCAGTGCCACAGGAGGGGGCTGGCAGTGCCACAGGGGGGTCTGGCAGTGCCACAGGAGGGGGCTGGCAGTGCCACAGGGAGGGCTGGCAGTGCCACAGGAGGGGGCTGGCACCCAGAGCAGCACCAGCGGTGCTGGCAGAGGCTGGCACAGCTCCCCAGGGCAGCGCTGTGCACGGAGCTCCCACGGAGCAGGAGCCCCTCCACAGCCACAGCTGCTCCCCTCCTCAGGGCTCTTTTTCCACACAAAAGACTCTGATTTATGGCCCTGTGCTGAATGCTGCACCTGTGGCAGTGACCACAGGAACTACAGCAAAAAACCCCCCATGAAACTACAAAGAGAAAACAGGACAGCATTAAATATCTGAGAAAGTGGAGAGGAGGAATCATCAATGAGTCAAACTGCTCAGTGCAATGGCTTAACAAGTGTGAAAGCGTGAAAGAGTCCAGCATTCCTTGACTCCCTGCTGACGGCTGCTTCCATGCAGAGTTCTGGTTTTAACACAAAATTACAGCTCATAATATTGGGGAACAGAAAAGTAGCAAAGAACAGTGTGTACATGCAGAAGGACAGAGAAGATCTCCACATCCCCTGTCAAGCCAGGCCAAAAAGGAAATGGAGGTAGAACAGCAGCAGAGCTGCTGAGCACGGGGAGTGAAGGAAGAGGCTTGGGAAGCTCTGGGTGCAAAGCCCATTTCAGAGGCTGCTCTGGCAGTCACACACAGCACCAGAACCGAGCACATGCAGAGCTCCCTGAGCACCCTGCTCTGTGGAAGCTGTTCATGCCTGGGTTTATGTTTTCCCACCATGTGTCACTCCCACACTGCTGCTGCTGCAAGCATGTTTCCCTGAGGTGCCTGCTCCTCTCAAACCCATATAGACAAATTTTACTGTCTTTTTAACACGTGGAATAAGATTGTAAAAACTGTCACACACACGCTGCTGTGCTGGTTTTGGCTGGGGCTTAAACCACAAGAGTTGTTTATCTCAGTGTCAAGACAAACAAATCACACGGGCTCAGTGCTGCACTGCAGGACCTGCAGGGAAGGTTCTGCCCCCAGATTTGTTTTGCACTCCTGATTACAGACACATGCCACTAATACCAGTATTTCTCATGCTTCAGAAATCATTTATCCATATGACATAAGAGGGATTTGGATTTTGCCTCCAGGAATTTCTGCCCACCATAGCTTTCAGTGCCTTTATGACTTTCAGTGCCATTTCAGGCTCACCTGGGACACCAGGCCAGTGGGGGTGAGCCCTTTGTGCAGATCTGGGAGCTGTGGGAACTCTTACAGGAGACCTGAATCCTCCCAGCCAGGAGAAACCAGAGGAGCAGAGCTGTGAGACGAGGGTACAAGAGCTTTGTAAGGCTCCTCCAGCTGAGCAGCACTGATGGCATTTGCCAGAGATGTTTAGTTTCATTTATACCCTCAAATACATCCAGACACATTCAGCCTCTCAAGCCAGCAAGCACTCACAAAAACATCTGAACTGGGGAGAAAATAATGGAGTGCTGGCAGAACGTGAGCCAAATGTGTTTGTCAGAGGCACTTGGATTTGCAAAACTCAGCCCTCTGTAGCCAACTCAGTCTTTGGAAATCAGTGGGAGTTTACCCATGTCATCACTGGATCAGAATTTGGCCCCTCATCCCTGCTTACCACAACCCAGAGATGAAGTCCAGCTCATACACCACCCACCAGGTATTCTCTGCACGTGGTCCCAGGGGAAGGTTTGCCAGCAGGAGCAGGGGGAGCCCTGTGCCACCCCTACCGTGGTTTGTCCTTGAACCAGCCTTACCAGGGGAGAGGGAACAGCCTCAGGAGAGTGCCAGGTAGAGCAGAGGCTCAGCACAGGGGGAAGTGTCAGATGGTTCAACAACAAAGAAAACCCAAGCTCTGCATTTGTACACAACTCTCCAAAGCATCTGGGTTTGAAAGAGCTGAGCTACGTGGCCTCTCTGCCAGATGTTTTGTGTTCTTTCAACATCAGGGCTGGACAGAGGGAGCAGAGTGCAGCTCCAGGGACAGAGCAGCCCTCTGGGACCTGCCTGCCTCGGGGGCAGCCTGAGCACTGTGGCTCTGCAGCACCCCAGAGCTCCAGAGCTCCGTCCTCCTGCCAGGAGCCAGTGGTGCTCCCGGAGACACTGGTGGGGTGTGCAAACACCCAGCCACAGGAGCACAGCCCTGGGAGCCCCTGCCAGCTCAGGGCTGCCTGAGCCAGCAGGATGAGCCCTCCCCAGGGCAGCTCCCCTGATCCCCCCACTCCTGCCCTGGGACCCAGGGGGCAGGAGCTGCACTCCCATCCCAGGGGAACCCCACACTTGGCACTGCTCTGGGACTGACACGAGGGCTAAGCTGGAGTGAAATGTTATTTTCCCTTGTTCATCTGCCATCACACGACCAGTGGGGCACAGAAGCTGCCAGTTTTGCCCAACACACACGATTTTAATCTGAGGGCTGTAACACCCTTCTGGTGAAGTCGCTTTGGACCTCACACTGTCAGCAGAACCAGAACAAAGCCAAAGGCTTTCTGCTAAACACACAGGAGATAAAACAAACCAGAGGCCAAGAGCATGTGAATTTACAGCTAACTACTCCCAGGCAGAGACTCTGGTCTTGGCTAAGTTCAACATCAGAAAATGTTTTTCCAGGAAGGACTCAAAAATGAGCTGAGTCTTTTAGAAAGGAAAGAAGCCAAGTTGTCCTTTTTCATTCTTACAGGGAGAAAGGAATTCTGAAAGTCCTTTTCAAGAAAAGGAAAGACCATGTTTAGTTCAAATGCTGGAAAATCAATCATTTTGCCCAGGTACAACTTTGGCTTCTTCCACCTCTTGACACTGACTGGGGAACCTCCCTTCCTCAGCTGCTCTGAGGGGCACAGCCTCTGCTTGAAGAGGAGAAGAGGTCAGTGTTGCTCTGAGGCTGCTGCAAGCTCCATCAGTGTCCTGAGCTGCTCCATGGACTCTCCACTGTGCCCTGACCTCTGTGGGAGAGCAGGCAGAGCTCTGAGGAAAGAGGAGGAGTGCAAGGAGGCTGCTTAAAACCACCTCACTCCTTCCAACAGGTAACCAGTGCCTGAGTCTCTGCTATGAAACAGAGCAAAAAATGTGCAGAAAGTTTGCAAATTCAGATGAAAATCTTCCGTGATTAAGTACATTTACTGCAAATAAATCCAGTGTTTAGAGCTGTTTTCCAAGTGCTTTGCACATAAACAAGGCTTTATTAACAGGCTGGGAGAAGTTTAAAAGCTGTTTAATTACACAAGTCCCCGCTGGCTCAGGGCTGGCAGGGACAATTCAGCAGGACAAACCAGCTGGACTTTGATCTAGACCAGCCCTGGCCCAAAAACTGCAGCCCCAGCCCAGGTTACAGCAGAGCTGAGCTCCCAGGGAACTCATTCCTGCACATCTATTGACAGGTACCTTCAGCCCTGAGAAAAAAGTCATTCCCTTCATATCAAAAAATGCCAGAAAACAGGAAATTGAGGCAAATGTTGTGTAAACAAGAACAGCATTGCTGGGGTTTGTGAACAGAGCTGCTGAACGTATGGCTCAAGAACTGCTGAAAGAATCAAGGACACATTCCTTTCAGCTTGATTCAACAATTCTCTTTATGCAAAAATTGCAGCATTAAGCTGACTGTAGTGGAAAATTGAGCAGCTTTCAGCAGAGACTTACCAGCCTTAAACAGAAAGCTCTCAGCCTGCATTTACAGCTTGCTGTAGTTTTACCCAGGGCCAGCATTAAAGCCCTTATGGATCTGATTATTTCCTGTTGCTAGAATCAGCCATTCCAAATCAGAGTCATTGCCACGTCCTGATGGAAGGAAAGGGTTTTTTACAGCAGTGATGCACGGTACCTGCAGCAGCAATGCCTTGTACAGCCTCCCTAAAAGCAGTGATTTTTCCTGGTGCAACAACAGAAGTCGGTCGTGCTGTTGGGTTTGACCTGCATTCAATTAAGGACTCTCAAAGACAGTCAGCGTTGCAGATTACTAATGCAGCACATTTCATTTCCGGATGCAAGCCAAGGAATAAACAGAAAAGAACATTTATTTTAGTGGCTGTCGAGTTGCTTCCAAGTGCTCTCTATCCCACATCCCTCACAGGATAAATAAAACCAGATCATGCTGGGCTGAATGCAAGGGATCCCAAATGCCAGAGCCTGACTCCTCAGCAGAGGATCCCTGCTTGCCCAGGTGTCCCAGGGGACCCTGCAGCATCTCCTGCCCCTGGAAAAGCCAGGTGGGGCTGCACAGTGCTGCCCCAGCTTGGCACCAGGGCCTGCCCCAGCACAGTGCCCCGAGCTCCCCAAAGTGATGGAATTTGCATGAAGAGTTATGCCAACAGCAACAGGGAGAGAGAAACTGGAGTGAGATGGAGGGCAAAGAAATGGAGGTTTGCTGTATTTTGATATGGAAGAAAGCATAGATTTCTTGCCTTTCAGCACAGCAGCTGGATATTCCATAGGAGGCTTTCATGGAAGAAAGTGGTGTTTTGGAATAGTCTGCAGCCCTCATCCTTGGAGAGTTTATTAAGTTCAGTAATGGAAAGGACACTCGATCCAGCCGGCGGCTCCGACACAGCCCAACACACAGGCAAGGCTGAGACACAATTCCAAAACAAATGGAACGTGGAGCAGTCCCTCAGGAGCCACTAAGGAAATGCTCTGCCCCTCACCAGCCCCTTCCTGCTTTACAGTGCCCCCCCCGGAGAGCTTTTGTTCGATCCAGCAGTGCTGAAGGGTGCCCAGCCTCAGCCCTGAGCTCAGGGCAGCAGGAGGTGCCAGCAGGGCTGCCCAAATGATGGCATCTCCTCCCCCACTCCCCCACCCCAGTAAACACCACACAGGGACCAGGTCCCAGAGCAGGGTTAGAGCTGGCAGCCCTGTTCCACACCTGGCTTAGAGCAGTGGCCACCACCTGAAGGCAGGCCCCAGGTAATAAATAAATAAATAAATGCTGTCACAAATACAAGTCTCTAAACTCCTTCAGGGGGTCAGACTGGACTCTGGTTTCCTGGAACTGGAGGGGAGTTCACTAAACTGATAAAACCAGGTTTGTAGGAACCTCTGGGCCCAGGAGACTTGGATCTGTGCCATTACCAATACACCCACAGCTCGGGGTTACCACACCAAAACAAAGCTCAAAATGTTGTAGAAATACTTTTAGTGGCATAATTAATTCAAAATTGCCCCTTTCCCTGTAATCAGTCAGTCAGCAGCACAGGCTGTGGCCAGCACCTTCTCTGGGTTTATTGGGGGTGCCATGGGTGGTCATTGCAGCCCAGCAGAGGTGCTCCTGTTCCTCCCCCTCGGGGGATGTCACCCAGGTCACTCCTGCCTTCAAATTGTGTCACCAGTGCTCTTTGCATGCTCCAGCAGACTTCAGACACTTTTAGCATCGTGCTTAAACACATCCATTTTCAAAAAATGCTGAGTCCCATTACTTTGTGTAACAGTTCAGATAATCCTCTGCACAAGTATGAGGTGAAACAACCTGGACAAGCAAACTGCAGGACACTGAGAAAGAAACTGCACAGGGTTACTCAATGCTGGAGCAGAATTAACCATCACAGACTTCAGAAACCTCATCTGGAGACGTCTCTGAAGTGGTTTTTGGACCACATCTCAATTTTGCCTGTGGTGATCCACTTTAAACCAGAACACAAATAAACTTATTAAGTCTAATAAGTGACATCACATCTTCAGCGTGGTTTAAATGTTGAACCACCCCACAGCCACAGCTCGAAGCAGAGCAGGTCATGAGTTTAATCTGCCATGGGACACAACCACTACCAGAGCTTTGGAAAACCAACAGCAGGCCCTGAGAACCAGTAAAGAAGCCATAGGAAAATATTATTAGACAAAAGTGGCAGAAGAGACAGTGGGAGATCATTATCCAGCTATAACCTCATTGTCTCAATTAGGAGAACTACAACTTTTTTGAGGATTTTTAACTAGATATTCTCAATTATTTGGAAGTGGTGGAGAATTACCCTGCTGAACATACAAATGGAGAAAATGACAAGTTAGAACTCTCACTTTTCAATCCACATCACACTTTCAGATGCCTTCTCCTCCCAAACAATTCTTCACATGCTATTCCAGAGAAAAATTATTCCATCATTTAGAGCCAAAGGTTTTCAAAGGGCCCAGCAAGTGACCATCCCCTCTGCCTTCAGCAGCTTATCAATGCCAGTTCTGCACAAAGCCAGCACTGCTCCACTTGGCACACACAGCCCCAGGACCCACACATTTACTATCTGCTGGCACAGCTACTGCAGGAAAGTCTTCTACTGCAAGTTAAACTTACACAGGAGAATGTAATCCCACTTTATGTGACCCACCATGGCAAGTTCAGCAAGTAAATGACATTTACCAGGTAAAAACCACTCTCACCCCTATGTTGCCCACAAGAAGAGCCCAGGGTAACATTCAGGCTTCCTTACCTGCAAAGGCACCTTTGCTCCCCTTCTCCCATAGCCCAGGAGAGCTCTCATTTTCTAGTCTCAACCTTGACTTTTAAACACTCCTCCCACAGTAATTCCTGCATTCACAGGGCCTCTCACACCCTGCTAGTTCTGCTCTTCAGTCACAAACCCCAAAACAGGGACACAGCAGAGAGCTCTCAGCCCACTCCAGCAGCCTCTGCCCCTGTGCCTGCCCTAAATAGTCCCAGGGGTTTGTGCCTGGTAGCAGCCACCTGTGCCTGAAAATGATGCAGCTCTCTGGCTGACCAGAGCTGCTGACAAACTCAGAGCAGCACCAATCACTTGGGCAGGGGAAAGGCTGCAGCTGTCAGCTGGACTCTGCTTTCAAATTGTTTGTTTAATTGTCACTGGGAAATAAAACATAATGCAGAAACACACTCTCACCTGTAACTTGGGAATGGAGAGCCTCATCTCCCTTACCCAGAGGTGTCTGTTGGCTTCTTGGGGGGCAGGGGGCTGGTTAGGTTTTTTTGTTGGGGTGTTCTGTTTGTTTTTTCAACAATTTATAAGCTGAATTAAAGACCAGTGTCATCTTCAGCAGACGACAAATTGTTATCCTAGCACAATCAAAAGTTGTGCAGCAAAGATCAGCTTTTGGTTTGCCTGGCTGGGAGGTGTTCAGGTCCTTGTTAATGAACTGCAGAACATTTTCCTTTAACCACTGCTTTGGGCCTGTTATGGGCTTTAGACTTGTGAGCTTGCTGCCTTATCCTGTGGGTGCAAATCCACGATGTTTGGTGGCCATCAAAAAACAGGAACGTGCCTGATTAGGCACCCTCACAATGTAACTCCAGGGAGCAAGACAGAGACCTCCAAAAACTGGTTCAGTGCTGCTTTTGCAATTCAAACCATGAGAAAACCACTCCAGCTAAAGTTTAAGAAGCGTGTTGGAAACATCCAGCGTGCAGCTGCAGGAGAGCTCCAGCAGCAGGGGCTGTTTGGCTCAGCTGCTGCAGAGTGCATTTGCAGGTGCTGTCTCTGGCCTGACAGGAGATGAAAGACCTGGTGGAGAGCACAGGAACCACGGATGGAGCGTGTCATTGCACATCAAACATGGAATTCCCCTGCCTGAGGATCTCCTCCAGCAATGGGGAGAGCAGATCTCCCTCAGCACACCCCGTGCTCAGCAGGCTGCTCCTCTGGAGGGGCAGAGAACACCTCCCCTCTGCCCACCTCCAGCAGCTGCCCTCGTGAAAGAGAAAGGTGTCACAGCTCTCCAGACAAGAAAATACAGACCTTTCCCCACTCAACAGGTTCTGGGCTGCACCTTGGGGTGGGATGCACCCAGCAGGAGCTCTGGCTGTGCCTGATTTTCAGATGATTCCCAGGATGATTCCCAGGTCATCTGGGCTGGATGGAGTTCAAAAGCAGCAGCCACTGGGGGTCCCTGGCCCTTTACACCTGGTGTGGACATCAATGACAGCCCAGCCCACCCAGGAAAAGATGGATTGCCTCCAGCCTGCCCAGCTGAGGTTCTCAGCAGCCACAGGGAGGACAGAAGGAATCTGGAGCACAGAGCTGTGAGTGCTGCTGGGGATGGGGACAGAGGGGACAGGAGGGGACAGGGGGGACAGGAGGGGATAGGAGGGGACAGGAGGGAACAGGAGGGGACAGGAGGGGACAGGGGGGACAGGGAGGACAGGGGGCAGCCATGGCCCAGCCCCCTTTACAAATACACTCCCCTGATTGCTGCTCGGTCTCCTGGAGTGCAGCACTCCCTGCGCTGTGCTCAGCACCGCCCTGCCCAGCAGGCAGCACTGGCTGTCCCCAAACCAGCGTTTGCACGAAGGCACCGACACCGAGCGCGCCTCAGGGTCGGCTGCTGCTGCGCTGGGAGCTTGTCCAGCTCGTCACAGGGGAACTAAAATGTCTGGCTGTGGCCTGCAGCCACAGGAGAGCGGTACCTCAGTGTGTTATTTTGAAAATTCCCAACAGGGCACTGGGAGGGTCACGTCATCCTTCCCAAGGCATCCAGCAACCCACCGAGGCATTGAAAGAATTTGGCCGGCAAGCAGCTGTGAAGGAAAAGAACAACATGCAAACATTTTGCAAAGGGCCTTTAAGGAGAGTTGGCACAATGTAGAGAGAAGAGAGAGCATGGGGAGGGATAAACTGAGGCAGAGTGGGAATGCTGAGTTGCAGGAACAGAGGCACCTGCAGTGCTGGCCTGGGAAACAGCTGGGACTGTATCACAGGGGAACAGGGGGTGAGGGAGGCACCAGGCAATGTCTGCAAAGGAAGAACAAACTAAAAAGCAAACATCATCAAACAAAACCCAGATACATAATTCAGGTACCTAATTAAGATTAGAATTGCATAAAAAAACCCTTTTACTGACACTGATGCATGGAACACATCAGGGTGATGCTCTCCAAAGCTCTGTTCTGCCTCCTTAATATAATTTCTATTGGCTCCTGTAAATGAAGAGATCTCCACTATTTCTGTCAAGATCCCAGGTCTGTGGATCAGCCCCACCACAATTTTCTTGAAGGAAGCTGAAGATCACCTGAAGATCCAGAGCCTCACACAACAACCCCTGATGGGCTTGAGCTGCATCCAGATTCCCCGTGCTGGTCTCTGCTGCTGTCCAGGGGCACCAGCCAGGGGCACTCCTGGCTTGGACAAAGCCAGGTTACCCCATAGAAAGGGACATTAGGAACTGAACTGCTGAAAAACGAGCTGAAATTGTGCTCCACTTTTGCTCTGTGCAATTTGCTGTGCAGATCCAGTTCACAAACACTTCCCTCTCTCAGCTTTCCTCTTCCCAGCACTCCTGAGCTCACACTCAGTCACACTTTCTTGCCAGAATATAGTTTCACTTAACAAAAAGCTCCCTTCATTCTCCCTAGTAATGAATTCCAGCTAAACCAATGTCTTAAAGTCAGACACGGGCCAGAACTGCCAGCAAAGCAGCGAGCTCAGCACGGGTTTGTACAACCACTGTGTTCTCTGTAAGGCTGGCCCGGGAAATCCCAGCCACATTATAATAAAATATTCCACATGTTCTTCAGCCACCTTCCAGGGGGAGAACTTTGTATCTCTTGTAATTTAATGCTCTGCCTCTCTGAAGTGAGAGCTGCAGCTTAATGACAGCAGACAGCATATCCTGAGATGAAAACTCTGTTCTTAAAGTATTGACAAGGTCCATGTACATTTAAAATATTTGGGTTTATTTTAATGCAGATTTTCAGATATATGATTTTGGAAAACCTTCTCAGTTCCTTGTCTACCTTGACTACCAATTACGGAGACTGGTACAAATAATGTTAAAATGTCTTTTACCTCATGTTTACACTTACAAAAGCTCAGCATTGGAATGTGTCACTCCAGAAGCCTTGATCTCAGCCATCCAGAAGAAAAAAATTGATGAATTGAAAGAAAGCAATTAATGCTTTGCTTTTCAGACAGTAATTAAGAGGGAGAAAACGCACCTGACAGTAGCCTTGTCACCCCCTCTGTCACTCAGGGGAACAGAATTCAGTGTGAGCTGTCAACATTTTCCCAGTTCTTAGGGCAGCACCTAAAAATGCCACCTCAGGATCCAGAGCAAGGCTCGGTTGAGGTGTTGGTGTTTTCTGAGACCCAAAGTGCCCGTCACACGGGTGGGGCAGCGTTTCTGACCCGGCTCCCAAGCTGCACCCACGTGAGATCACCCACGTGTCCCTGAGGCAGCCCCTGGGAGAGAGCAAACACCAGGAGTGAAGTTCTCACTGGCTTACACAGAACACCCATCCCTGCCCACCCTCCTGAACTCATCTGAACAGTTTTAGAACCTGTAAAAAATGTATTTGAGGCTTTATCTTATCTTTAAAGTTTTGTACTGCCTTTACATCTCCAGTCGAACTCCTCCTAGAAGAAAGTAGCCCTAGAATGACGGACTTTCAGCAGAAAGGCACCGTCAGTGGAGTTTGGGCTGTGACAGACCCCTCTGAGCCCAAACAGGACCCGAAGGAAGCACTGACAGACGCCGTCCACAGCGAGAGGAAACGCGTCCCTCCCAAACCCAACCGAAGGTGGCATCGGCCGCTGTTTGGAGGGGCCATGCACGACTCCCCCGGCCAGCAAAGGCTCCGTGGCTGCGAGGGCAGCCGAGCCTGGGCGGGCCGGCCCGGGGCAGGCGGGTACCGATCCGGGGTACCCAT
>VZRX01014753.1:0-12608 GCA_013398075.1 Notiomystis cincta
AATTGTTGAGGTTGGAAAAGACTCTGCGATCGTGGAATCCAACTATTCCTCCAGCACTACCAAGGCCACCACTGACCCACATCCAAAAGTGTCACATCCACATGGATTTGAAATCCCTCTAGAGACAGGGGTTCCACCACTGGTGCTGGACAGCTGTGTCAGGGCTGGACAGCCCTTTCCATGAAGAAATTTTCCAAATATCCAACCTAAACCTCCCCTAGAGCAACTGGAGGCCATTCCCTCTCCTCCTGTCCCTGTTCCCTGGGAGCAGAGCCTGACTCCCCCTGGCAGAGCCACAAAGTCCCTCTTGAGTCTCCTTTTCTCCCCCTCCAGCTCCCTGGACATAAAATGAACACAGCTGCTTTCTACAGCTCTTTCTCTATGCTTAAATTTATTAATTATTTAATATTAATTATTGCTACTTACAACAATATTATTCACCTGATAGATATAATTATATTATAGTAAATATCTAAATGTATGCATATAAGTACAAGTACATTACTTGTATAATAAATATTATTACATTCATATAATAAATTACACCTATAATATAAAATACAATAAATGTCAAATTATATTTATATACTGAATATAACTTAGTTATTATAAGGTGAAGTACAAGCAAGTTGAGCCTCATTAGCAGACCCTCTCCCCTGTGATCCAACACAGCCAACTGGCAGCATCTGGCCCAGGGATCCAGGTGGGATGAGGAGCTCACATCTGTAGGAATGACAGGGATGGCAGGAATGCTGACCAAGACTTTAGTCAGAAGTTTTAAGTCAGTGGAAAGGCTGCTGCTTTTCCTGGCAGAGGTTGTATCATTGTTCCAAGGAAAGTTGGTGACCTTGTCATGTTTTCCCAGGATGGAACTTCAGGTTAAATCCCTGGGGAAGGCAGCCAGACACAGGCAATGGGAATTCCTGCCACTCACAGTCAGCCATGGCAAAAGCTCATTAAGCCTCCAAAGCACTTACATCTGATAACTTTTTTCTGACAGTATTAGGAATCACTTTTTTTTCCCCCTTTCCTAAATCACCACACTTTAATGTCTGTTAATTTATCATGTTTGTGCAATTTAGCAAATCAAACGAGGGCAAAGCCTCAGGACCAGTGGCACCTTCATGGGATGTGTGCACTGGATGCATGTCTGTCTGGTGGCCAAGGGCAAGGAACAGGGGCCTCATTTCCCTGTGAAACATGGCTGGAAAAAACATGGATTAAAAAAACAGTAATTCTAAGACCCAAATATCCATGGGACGACTCTTGAAGAAATTAAAAGCTGATTAAACTCAGAGATGCTGCCTCATTATAAGTAAAGCTTTGAGCACTCTCTCAGCTCCAGTCACTAACAGCCAGTTCCTGGACCAGTTCCTAAATTATCCTGCTGATCCAAGCCCCACTTCACCCTCATTACCCAGGCCATTACTCACAGTAGCTTGTCTGGTAATGGGGCATCTTCCAGACCTGCCTTTTGATACATGTGAAGATTTTATTTTAATACATTTGAAATTTTAGGTTGGCAAATCTTCTCAAACAGGGAAACCTTTTCTACCTAATTACTCTGACAGCATAAATGTATTTATATGGCCTATTTTGCCTCACTCCAGCTTTATCTTGCTAAATGTACTAATTATCCTCCCACACACTTCCCATCTTCTCCCGTTTTCCCTTCTCATCCTCAACTATGGCTTCAGAGCGGGAAAAGAACATTTTCCACAGAGTCGTTTCTTTACCCAAGCACAAATATCCTAAAGTAATGATCAAAGCAAAGACAAGAAAGCCCTGTTTAAAGGGTGTTTTTCTATCTGACTCTCCTTTTTTTCCCTGCTATTCTATTGACAACTCCAACACAGTATTCAAAAAGCCGCAAAAAATACACAGAAAATCAAATAGGGCTTGATAAAAGAAAAAAGGGAAATCCAACTCCTGCAATGCCATGCAATCACTCCTCCAGCCTCCCCAGGGTGTGAGTAAATCACTCACTGCACCTCATCTGAGCCATATGGAGTGTTGGACATTGTCCCTGGACAATCCACGGAGCACCACGGGCCTGCCTAGCCACACTCAGCCCCCATCAGCACCAGGGTGAGCAGAGATCCAAGCACAGCTCTCCCAGGATGGCTGGATTTTGATCTTTAAGGACCCTTCCAAACCCAAGCATTCTGTGTTTCTCTGATTCCCACACCTGTTTGGTAGAGTGTGAGATAGCATCGTGTGAAGAGTTTGGATCCTGGAATTAAAGTCCAAGGCACCTCTGCAGTAAAGAGGCAAAACATCTCCATGAAGAGATCTTCTCTATGGACACCACACAAGGGAATGGCTGGAGCTGTGCCAGGGAGGTTTAGGTTGGATTTCAGGGAAAGGTTCTTCCCCAGAGGGTGCTGGCACTGCCCAGGCTCCCCAGGGAATGGGCAAGGCCCTGAGGCCACCAGGGCTCCAGGAGGGTTTGGACAGCGTTGCCAGGGATGGACAGGCTGGGATTGTTGGGGTGTAGCCCGTCTTGTTCCACCTCCTGCCATGGGCAGGGACACCTTCCACTATCCCAGGGGGCTCCAAGTCCCATCCAGCCTGGCCTTGGACACTCCCAGGGATCCAGGGGCAGCCACAGCTTCTCTGGGCACCCTGTGCCAGGGCCTCCCCACCCTGATGGCGAACAATTCCTTTCCAATATCCCATCTATCCCTGCCCTCTGACAGTGGGAAGCCCCCTTGTCCTGTCCCTCTATCCCTTGTCCCAAGTCCCTCTCCAGTTCTCCTGGAGCCCCTTCAGGCCCTGCGAGGGGCTCTGAGCTCTCCCTGGAGCTTTCTCTTCTCCAGGTGAACACCCTCAGCTCTCCCAGCCTGGCTGTAGAGCAGAGGGGCTCCAGCCCTGGGAGTATCTCCATGGCCTCCTCTGGATTCGNCTTTCCAATATCCCATCTATCCCTGCCCTCTGACAGTGGGAAGCCCCCTTGTCCTGTCCCTCTATCCCTTGTCCCAAGTCCCTCTCCAGTTCTCCTGGAGCCCCTTCAGGCCCTGCGAGGGGCTCTGAGCTCTCCCTGGAGCTTTCTCTTCTCCAGGTGAACACCCTCAGCTCTCCCAGCCTGGCTGTAGAGCAGAGGGGCTCCAGCCCTGGGAGTATCTCCATGGCCTCCTCTGGATTCGCTCCAGCAGCTCCACATCCTTCTTTCATGGGGAGCCCCAGAGCAGAACACAGTAAATCCCTTTCTCAGCAGACACAAGTTCCCATCCAATCACAGATGTACTCAGAGGTTGGGTTTTATGCAAGAACTCACACTGGGTAAATGTAACAGGTTGTGGGATGTGTGTTTTGCCTGTAGTTAGTTCCAGAACTATTTTAAGCTTACAAGTCACACAAGACAATTCCTTCCTATAGCGGGATGATTATTCAGCAGTCAACATTCCTTCATCTGAGCTTCACCTTCAAGACTAATAAATCCCAGCACGGTTTATAAATATGAACAGCTAGAGAAAAGGGCAGATCCTAACCCCAGCAGGACCCCCAGGGTGCTCAGGTGCAGCAATGGCTCCGTATGTGACACACGAGCAAAAGAACAGGATTCCTTTTTGCTATTTGGCTACTTTGTTTTTAATATAAGCTTACAGTGAGGTCATATACAAGTGCTGCACATCTTGGTGCTTCTGAGAGAGGTGAGAACAGCTGGGGCACTTCTTAAAGTCCTGCAAAATCAAAACTCCTACAGAGAATAACTTTAAAATAATAGAATCACAGAATAATGTGGGTTGGAAGGGACCTTAAAGCTCATCTCATTCCACCCCTTGCCATGGGCAGGGACACCTTGCACTATTACAGATTGCTCAGAGTTCTATCCAATATGGCCTTGGACACTTCCAGGGATGTGGCATCCACAGATGGAGATGTATGGACACTGAAAAGAGCCTGCTGGGCTCCCATGGGAAAACAGAACTCATGGCACTGGGCAAACTGCTGCAACTTTTTAAATACACATCCCCTGAGCTCTTCCCAGAGGAATGGGAAATGGCAGCAAAGACTCCACTGCAACCACAGCAGCTCTGAGATCTGACCTGCTGGGTTTTCAGTTTTCCAGGGACTGGGGCAGGACAGGTCCACTCTGGTCCATTAGAGACAGGGTGAATGATAAGGTATGTTAAGGGATATTAATCAGCTAAGAGGGAAATCTCAAACAAATATGAAACCAGGCAAAACACTTGCTCAGTGCCACACTTCTTTTGCATACAGCAAGAGGAAAGGGAAGGCAATTCCTGGTGAATTTTACTCTTTCCAATCTCACCCACTGTTTTGGGCATGAGGGTCTTCCCCATGCTGCTGCTGGAGACACATATCACAGGGGATCCTGTGGTGCCTCTCTAGAAATGAAATCAGGAGTAACCCTGACCGAAGTGCAGTCAGAAATGCACAACTTGGAAAGATTCCCCTTTCAATCCCCGATCCCAGGTGGAGCTGCCAACACCCAACACAGGCCACTGGTGTGTAACTGCTGGAGTCTGCTTGTTTTAACTCCTAAGCCAAGTCTATTTGATGCCTAAGTTTTTTGAGACAAAATCTCAGAGTTCTATCAGAGACACTTTCCTCAGATTTTCCCGTATTAAGTTGCAAATGTTCTCTCAAGTGTCTCACCCTTTTATTTCCTCTAAATGTGTAAGAAGGTCAATCTTCATAAGCAATGAAATATTTATAAAAACTTCTTAGTGCAGCCACTGGAGACCCCATTAGGCAAAAACAACTTCTGAGCATCTGCAAACAGAATGTTTTCACGGAATTAAAATATCTGAGGTTATTAAAAACAAAGCAGGAACACCCCTGAGTACGGCAGCAGGCAGAGCAGGGCCTTGGGCACTGGAAATTGGCACAGAGCACAGAACATCCTGGATTGCTCCATGGGCTCCATTTGCTACCTGTGGGGTTTCTGGTTGGAATTTCCTGGGTTTGTCTTTTGTCTCTAAAGCTCTCTATGCTGAGAAACTTCCACACTCCTTGGATTCCAGGCTACAGAAATCATGGCCTTCAGATAAACAGTGCTGAACATGGCCTTCAGATAAACAGTGCTGAATTTTACAGACTGAAGCCACTGGGCTGAGAATTGCTTCTCACCTTAGCTGGGTGAAGCCTGGATTCTTTCTTTTTTTTTTTTTTTTTTTTAATGACACAGAACCTATGTCACTTGAAATGACATTTGGGAAGACATGGGAGAAAACACAGAAGTGCCAGATTTGCTTTCCTGCAGGTTTTTTTGCTTCCATGATGACCTCATTTCCTTCTCCTTTGGGCGGACACAACCTCCAGTCTCTGGTGTTTCAGAAGACAACATCGAACACAACATTAAGCAGAGGCTCTCAAACCAACAGCCAGGGGCACAGGAGGCTGTTCTCTCACTAGACTTACATGGGTAGGAAGTTACAAACAGTGACAACTTGGAAAGTCCCTGCTCAGTAACTGTGACCACAGCTGGGGAGTCACTGTCAGAGCCTGGCTGAAGCATGGATTGGTTCACATTCCTCCTGCAAGCTTGTCCCAAGGGAGATTATCAGGCCATTCCCAACACCACAGGGGCATGGGAGTGAACTCCCTGTGTTCCCCTGCATGAACACATACTCCGGGGACTGAGAACTAGAAAATAAATGAGCAGAATCTGTTACTGACTCCTATCTATGACTTCTGGCCACCAAGAGACATCCCATGGGATCAAACACAAAGCATAGAGCTCTACCAGCACACCTCTGGTGGGAATCCAAACCACAGCTCCTCCAAGGAGAGCTGGCAGGGTCAGCCCAGCCCAGATGGCTGAGCACACACAGAGCTTCCATTATGGCATGCTGTCGATGGAGTGATTGTGTTGTTGTTTGGGGAAAACAGCCCATTCCAGGAGGATATGTGATGTCCTGCTCCTGTTCCCAGAGCTCCATCCCAGCATCCCTGGCCAACCTCACCTAGATGTTGCATCCCCTGGGGCTTTGCTTTTCCCAAGAAAAGGAAATAACTGTGGTGCAGCCACAAGGAAATGAAAACAATCTTGGGGTGCACAATTTATCCCATCTAAATTCAATCTCCATTAAAAAATATGGCATAAATGAAACATTTCCTTAATAAAAGCAATTGCAAGGCTGGGTTAAATGACTGCAGGCACAGGTTCCTGTTAACACTACACTGCTGACAAAATATAATTACAAACAACAGCAACTCCTGCCACAGACACCTCCAGGTACAATAAACCAGGCCCCAAGCAGGGAAGACATATATGAGTGACTTTACAAAAAAGTAACTTTTGGAGCATTTCAGGACCAGGCAGAGGATTTTGAACTTCTTGTTTTGTTTCTAACTTCCGAGACCTGGTTCTCATTAAGATGCAGAATACTTGGAGGGAAGTACCTGGAACTACCTCCAGAGCACAGAGTTGTTCCCCATGAAATCCTAACTTTTTAAAAGGAAGGAGGGATGGAAAGGCAAGGCAAGGCTGCACATCTTGGTGCTTCTGAGAGAGGAAAGAGAGGTTATTCACAGAAGCGTGCCGTAAGGAATCATTGTAAGGAAAAAACCACAAGTCAAACAGATCTCAAATAATTAATTTAAATCTCAGAGCAGCTGAATGCTGTGTGTGCGAAGCAGTGCCACACACACTGTGCAGGAATTTGAAAGCTCCCAGTCCAAATAATCCTGTTTGGCTCAGCCAAATACACACAGAGAAATAAAACACAAAACCCCCTTGGTTTCTTTAACTCATGGCAAACATTAAGCTCAGAGTTCTGAGTGACATGGGTGCTGTATCAGCAGCAGCACCACCAACAAAATGAAAGGTATCACTCAGCCTTGACCAATTTATGGAGGGGAAAAAAGTCTGGGAAGATTCCCTCTCTTCACATTTGCAAATCTGGGTATAAGGGATGAAAGGCTCAGTGGCCCTTAGGAAAAGCAAGGAGCAAAGATAGGCAGGAAATAGGAAGTGGTTTAAGTCCAACTCTCCTACACAGAAGCCAAGGAGCTGAGCTAGCACAAAGGGAGCTTTGGGACACATTGTGTCAGCTACAGAGCCTTGCCCTGGCAGGGCAAGGAGTACAGGAATTCTCACAAGGCTTTAGAACGAGTGCTGGAGATGCTGAGCACCCCCTTGTGCTGATCATTGAGTGCTTGGAGATGCACCGAGCTCCCCGGGCATGGACTCCAGAGGGGCACGTGGACAAAGTCATTCCTAGAAAGTCCAGATGCTGATTTTGTCAGGTTAATAATTTACTGGCTACGACTGAAGAAATGCATGTAACCTCCTAAAACTTTTCTGTTGACTGCAGATTGCTCTGTGGCTCGTCAGCACAACATTCAAGTGAGCACTACGTGTCTCTGTACCTGATGAAAGATTTATCCGAGTCTGTGTCACATACCCACAGATCTGCCTCAGAAACATGGAATAGAGGTCTACAAAATTATCCAGGTAAAAGTTCAGAGTCAATATGCACTCACTTTGACAACAGATATCTCTTTATATTCAAAAAATATTTTTAAAGGTGCACAGAAGAACAAAGAAGAGGAAATAAATGGTAAAATCTCCTTTGCTAACCCTACCCTCATAACAAAGGGCATGTCCTAGGAATTATTAGCAGTAGTTCGGAACACATTTAGCACCAGAAAATGCAAGATGTTCCTTTCATTACTGGCCCCTCATTTCTCTGCTCAGTAGGAGATGCACTAGAGGTTTAAAAACATTTATCTCAAAAGCCATTCCCTTCTCCTGAGGCAGGAAAGCTCTGCTAGGATGTTCCCCACCCCACTCCCAGCTAATTCCCTATACCTCATTAATATGGCTTTCAGACTGATTTCCTCACTGCAAAAAGATCTTCCCAAAGGCCACAGGTTAATCTCTGGGAGGAGAACCACAGTTTGAATTATCTTGCGCTTTAAAATCTGTCATGGAAGACAGTCTGCACAAAAATACAACCACCTCCCCCCCTTTGAACTACCTCTGAAGATTCTGCAAAGAACCCTTGTTAAACTGGAATCTGAATCATCCTTTATTGCCAAGGCGGCACTTGGTGCCACCCTGCAGGCGCCCTTCCAGCCACTTTTATTTCATCCTAATGACTGTAGCAAACAAAAAGGATCTCAGAGCAAGCCCAGAGGGTCTCTGAGGCTGTGCACTACTTACCCCTGCTACAACGCTCTGTTCTTTCCACGGATGGGCTCCCTAGCCAAAGCCTAACAGCTCCAGGTCTCTCCGTAGCTTCCCAGCAGCTAATTGAGAAAACCTTCCCAGCATCAGACCGGGAGTGCGGAGCTCCAGGCCGGGGAATCAAAGGCCGCTGCCCGCGGCGGGGTCGCTCGCTCTGCCGCCGTCCCGGAGCCGCGGCCGCCGCAGCCGGGCGTTCCTAGGGCCAGCAGCGGGACAGCCCCGCGGCAGCCCGCACCGCCGCTTCCACACTGCCCATTTCATGCTCGATTGGCACCGCAGAGAAACCCGTGGTGTTCCTGCCGCTCCCGCTCGCTCTCTCATTGGAAAGGTCCCGTGGGACGAGCCGTGGAGTTTAGCGGGAGCCAAGAGAAACAGGGAGGCAGGGAATGCATGCAGGGATTGTGCTCAGGCGCAGCGCGCGAGTGGCTGCACAGCCCGAGAGCAGAGCAAAGAAATGACAGCAACTGCCATCACACGTCTGAAAGCCAGCACAGTGCAGGGCAAGCTGATTCCTCGCTGTCCCTGCCCTCTCACTGCTGCCAGCCGACTCCGGGCTGAAGCTCCATGAAATTCCCCCGCAGCCCCCAGTGCTGCACAAGCTGGGATCAGTGCAGGATGTGGCCCAGCGCCGAGGCACAGCGGGGCTCTGTTCACTGCACACTCTCCACAGAAAACAAGCATTTAATGACGAAAAGTTTGCTGTCAAAGCCTTCCCTGGCCAGTGCACAGCCTGAATACGTCTGTGTGTCCGAGGGGTCCGTGTGTGACATAGTGAATGAGACTCATCTGCAACACCCAATATTGCAGATGATTATTCACTGGCTGGGTTTTATCATTCAGCACCTGAGACCCGACCAGCACTAACAGGGAGATCACCCCCTTCCCCATAGACCCAAAACCTTGGGTTCAATGTGGGTTTCAATTTTTAAATTTGAGTGGTAATTTAACAGAGTGATTATTCTAATGAACACCACGCCACTTCAATTCCACACCACTTCTGCCAGTCCAGAATATCCAAGTTTAGTCCTTTCTGTGCAGAAAGAGGCATTTTGGGAATCACTAGCCATGGAAGTGGTTCTATCCCAGCCAGCCCACCCCTGCCTGGTGATGATTTCACCACCAAAGGGAGGGAATGGAATTAGCTCCCTCTTCTCTATGAACTCCAAGGTAATATGGAAATATTAAGATCTGACACTTTCCCAGCACAACCTCATGCTTTTATTACATTTGGTCACAGAGGCCCCTTGTCAAATTCAGGTGTAATTTTGCAGTCCAAGTCAGAGAAGTTGTAGAACAGTCAGTTCTCAGAAGCTGCAGGTCCCTGTTAAAGCCTTCATCTTCCATAAGCACAGAAGAACTTTTACCCTGGATATGTCAGAAGTCAGTCCTGTATTTCACTTATTATTTTACTGCAGATGATGCTCTGTTTGAAGGCCACTCTGCTTTAGACTGTCAGTGTCAGAGATGGGCAGAGTAGCCCAAAAATGCCACAGAATGATCACCTCAACACCCAGCAGGGTTAGCAGAGTGGTCTGGTTCATTAACATCACACAGCAAGAACTCCCCCTAAGTTCACATTTTAAGTCTGCAGAGAACAGATTTTCCAAGTCTCTTGCCCACTTTTCAGATTTATTTCTCTAACAATGCAGGGAGAGGACAGAGAGTTCTGCCCATTCCAGCCCTGATACCTCTGCTCCTGCCCATGGGCAGTTCTCCTCATTTTCCCCATTTGTTGCCTACATGGACAACAAACTTCAATCCATTTTACGTGTCCCTTGTCCATATCCTACATGACAGTGTAAAGACAAACACTCTTGAGGCCTAAAAAGCATCTTCATGTGGCTGTGAAGACAATTAATCAGCTTTTCTTCCTCACAAATGTCAAGTGTAGCACAGCAACGTGCAGGAACGTATACTTTTAGGGCAGTAAAATGGATTTTTATGATAGAAACATAAACTTTTCAAGCCTTCTTCATCAGCTGATAGCGCTTTCCCCCTCTTCAAAGTTTCTCCTTGTTTTTTCAGCTCTGAAAATACCCTCGAGAATTTTTAATGCTCAACGCAAGCTGTTTAAAGAACTGAAAATTAGCACTGTTAGAAAGAAACTCTATTTCTTTCCTACCCAATACCATATTTCTCCCCAACCTTGGAAATTTCCCGTCCACTAAACTTTCCCGTCAAGAAGGCCTTTAACTGTTACACTGGAAAACTTATCAAAAGGTGCCACTGGTTGCTGTATTTTCAGGTATGGCAAGCTGGGAAAATTTATGATATCTCTTCTCATATCTCCAAATAAGTGAGACTGTGGGGCGCTGTAGCACAAAGAAATAAACATTTAGGGAATATTTATGAAGGAAATCAGTGCCTATAAATTACACAACCTGGGCCACCCCTGGAGCAGCCTTATTTAGTGCAAACAGTATAATCAGCAAGAATGAGCCTTCCATGTGCTGCTCTCCCCTCAGGGTCCCTCATCCCATCTGATTTCCAATTCCCTCCTGCACCTGGTCATTTCTGATAAAATTAGGAAGCAATTCCTGACGCAGAGTTGGTGCCACTACACATCACTATGTGCAGCCTGGCCTGTCATGGACAAAGGGATTACAGAAAGTGACAATGAAGAAAATCTTTTCTGAGGACGGAAACATATTTGCTGAGGCCAAAAGCATCCTGAAATGACCTGTAAGAGGCAAGAGAGGGATGTCTGAGTGCAGTCCCTACCACACATTATCATAGGATCATAAAGGCTAGAAAAGACTTCCAAGTCATCAAGTCCAACCTTTGAGTGAAGAATCAGCACTTATTGTTTAGAAACACATGGAGCTGAAAAGGATCTCACCAGTGTTACACCAGCCTCATCACAAATTCTGTTCCTTCTGATAAACAAGTTCTGGTACTTGATCACATAATTCCTACCAGAGAGTGATTTCCTTCTAAGTGGGAAAAAACCCACCAGCAAATAACCAAAACATTCTCATTCCCTCTATTGACAAATCACATTTTAACCAGCCACCATACGGACTATTCTTTCAATTGAATTCATTAAATGAAATCATTGCTCTCATCCTCAAAAACAACAACATCCAGCTCTTACTATCACAGGCAGACAGACCAGAAGCCTGGTTGAATTTCCAACTCTGAAATAATTTCTCTTTGATCTCCTTGGCACTGTGGGTGTTTATGGACTTGGGGATGAGCTGGGGCAGTTTGGGAGTGCACACAATGTGCTTTACACCCCACCAGGTTCATGTCTCCATTGTGAATTTCGCTAGAGGAACAAAGCAAAATTTTCCTTGAATTTGCCTCCATTCTTTCCCATAGAAATCACCACCAAATCCACAAGTTTCCCACGAACCCAAGTCCAGGGAGGATCATCCAGGAGTAACACTGTGTACCCTGCCAGAGAGAAACCCTTACAAACACTACAGCAGCACCAGGCACTCCCTGACCCCTCGCCCCACAGAGCTGAACTGAACAGGTAACTAAAAATTCCTTCTGGCTGCCAACCAGCCTCTGCTTCCGACATGAACTCCCTTCAAACAACAAATCTACCACTGCAGAACCAGCAAACCCAGGCTGTTTCCAGAGGAAACCACCTTCAGTCACCGGCTGATGGACTCTGGTGGATGCAATACCAGACATGTGAAAAAGGGCTCTTGGATGCTCCTGGCACACGTGGCCACTGCCAGTCCTTCCACCACAGCCATGGCCCCAAAGGGCAGAGCAAATGCCTTCCACATGACTGTTAAAAGCAAAGCTAACTCAGCTAATGATGGGTTACATCCACACTTGGCATGGCTGGAAAACAGTAACTTCAGGCCTCTGGTAGGGGTCTGCCATGGTCAGTAGTCTAAAAAAGAATAAAAATGCTCCTGACCTTCCAGCTCTCGACAAAATACACGTTTTTCAAAGTCCTCAGCCAAATCTGGAGCGTTTCAAACCTTCCGAATGGCTCCAGTTTTAATTTGCTGTTGTTTGGATCTGTGTTGATTAACACATGTAAATAAAGGCAGCTGGCATTACCTCTCTCTATTTCCATTTCACACCCTATTAAAGCCTGGTTTCACAATTAATTGAAAGCAAAAGGAGATTATTCAGAAATTAATCGTCTCTGGCAGGTCTAGTCAAAACCTGGGGAGACCCAGCCCCCCTCCTGGCAGCATTCAGAATCCAACATATTGGATACCACACAACAACACCAAATCAGTGCTGGAAAAGGAAATCAAACCCCTCACATTGCACATGCCTCAGCAAAGGAGAGCAGGAATCTTCTGTCCTCCTGGCAGGATAACTGTATTCTTTCATGTGCAGAATTTAAGAGATCAAAGTACCAACGAAGGCAGACAATGAAGAAAAACTTCTCCTGCACCCAGACAATCCAAGAACAGCCTCCAAGGAACAGCCCAGCCATGTTCAAACACCTTCAGTTTGGTGTAGAAGGGATTTA
>VZRX01014755.1:6721-24579 GCA_013398075.1 Notiomystis cincta
GATAAAAGTACTGCTTTATTCTGGTACAATGTCTTGTATTTAACACTTTTGGATCTCTTGTTACCATAACAACAAATTGAAAAGCAGGACAAAGTTAATATAATACATTTTTTGACTGTTTATTCCTTCATCTAAAGATTTTCTTCTTCATTTTGAAGAGGCTTACATTATAGTTCATTTGTTGAAATATTATTATGGTAATTATGCAGAGTTTAATTTGAGAGATGGGGGAGCAGGCAGACAGGATTCAGAATTTTAAATGAAAACATCTGATTTCTCCCTTTGGAACAGTATTTGTCCCACAGACAAAAACAATCCAGTAGTCTCATCTCTCTCTCTTGTACATCAGCTCTTGTTTCAATCACTTGCTTGCTGTGCACCTGTCATATTGCCTGTGCATTAGACTAAGGATCAGCACCTTTCCTTTTCCTTCTGGTGCATAACAGTACAGAGAGATGGCAAATGCTGTGATTATTCTACCACTACCAGTGGTACATTCTGCAGTGGAAATAATTTGCCATTCAAAACAGGAGCTCATAGAAAATTGTCGCTTCTTAGACTGATTTTCTAATGGAGCTAGAAACTGTCTAATACTAGTGAATTTACAAGTCTCACAGATGTTCCTTTCACTTGAGTCATAGCCATCTATGAAATGGTTGAAGAACATATTTGAAAGATCTCACAAAGCATGTGACATCTGCAAAGAGATACAGTGCCCATGTCTTTGCTCTTTGCACTTTACACCACGTGCAAAATAGTCTTTATAGTCCTTATGTGCTCTGAGGAGCAAAGATGACAACAGAGGCCAGTGCACTGCCACCTTCCCTGCTCTTTCCATGCTGAGCACACAGCAGCACTGGGCTCACTAACCCCTGATCAGGGTCACACCAAAGCATTGTAATGCCTCCATATTCTAGATTGCTTCCACTGCACTTAATTCTGTTTATATTTCACATCTGGAGACGATTTTTTTTCTCCTGTCTACAGTATAGGCTACTGAGAGTATGCTAAGTTATTAACGAGTTACAAAGGGTAGCATTCTCATGAAATCCTAAATCATTTTAAGCCAATTCACAGAATTCAGGAAGCTCAGGTTGTCAAAACAGAACATGATGAGAGCTGAAGTTTAATTTCTAGACATTAAACTACACTTTTAGATCTACAGTTTCATTTAATGTAAGAAGAAAAAGGTAGTAGTTTCACTTTCTAGTAAATACTGATTTTCATTCAGCTGTATAATAAATTAATTTTAGCCAATAAATCAAAGAGTAGCAAAAAGAAAAGTACAAAGCAACTTTGATACCATTTTCCTTAAACTTTGTGCAGTGTTTTATATCTCAGTGTATGATTTCTTTCTCCTCTCTGTCTTCTTTTCACATCTTTTTGCCCTCAGCACTCTAATATCTCTGTGTGGTCATTTGGGTTCTATTTTTATTCACTGAATTGCAAATTATCTGAGGGCATTATAGTGTTATGATTCATTTACTAGAGAGAAATACAATTTGAGCCACTTTACAAAAATTTGTTTTGCTGTAGTATAATTGCCATGTCATGACATATTTTTGTAAAGACATCAACACATTCCATAATCTGTGCAGTTGCCATATATTATCTCACTCAATATAACTTATAAAATGTTGAAGTAATCGTTAGGAATTAATTCTGTGTTAACTGAGAAGACTGATGTGCACCCAGGGTTTCAGGAAAAAGCAGAGCATGCAGGCTGATGTTCACAGAGTCAGGCTGATGTTCACAGAGTCGGGCTGGTCGTTGTCACCCGTAGTTGTGCCCCACTTGTGCTCTCGTGCAGTGGCTGCAGTGCCCCAGGGTGGCAGAAACAGACACTACGTGTTGGCCATGGCACATGAACTGCAGGGGGAGAGCTGTGTCCTACCCATTTCCTGCACCTTGGTTCCTGTAAGGGTGAAGGTCCATTTCCTGGCTCTTTTTCACAAGTTATGAGCCATGACTCTGCCTTTCCTGCAGTATCTGTTGGTCACAATGTTTTTATCCTCATCAATAAAAGGGAGTATGGATGGGCTGACATGGCAGTTCTTACCCTAGTTAAGAGTTTATTAAAAACAAAATAAATTAATTGCATAGTTAACCTTTAGAGGTTTTGTTTCCTATGTTCTAATTTTCTAAATAATAATTATTATTAATTATAACAAGCATTATTATTATTATCATTATCATTATTACTGCTCTGCTGCTGCTGCTACTGTTGCTGCTGCTGCTGCTGCTGCTATATGACAGGAGCTCAAGTACAGAAGAAGGAATATGGAACCTACCCTACAGGAGCTGTAGAGAGGTTTTATGTGAAATTAACACAAAAAGGGGAAAGGACAACCTAGCTTTTCCATTAGATAGGCCATCTAGAGGCCCTTTTGAAAACTGGGCTTCTACATCCTCCCCATCCAAATTCTGTAGACAAATATAAAAAGATAGCTCAAAAGGAAAACATAAGACTCTTGTTTGAAGAAACAAGATGATGTAGGGCACAACAAAACAGCCAGAGTGCCAGAAGGACACAATCAATGAAAATAGATTGTTGAAGCACAGTGGGAACTTCAAAGTGCCCACAGATCCAAATATGGTTATAAAAACATAAAAGCAAAAAGAGTTGCAAGAGAAAACGGCACAAACACTTTAAGCATCAACTGGTTCAAGTAAGATTCTTAGATGTCTTTTGTTGTGCAAATGAGGTACTCAGGAGGAGATTGTTTTGAACTCTGATTTTACATTTTTACATTTCCCACAGGTTTGGTGCTTGTGGAGAAGCACACAGAGCTGTGCAATGTTGTGGGCTGGGAGTGGTTCTTTATGCTCACCACCAGAGCTACCCAGCATCACCATTCCCATCACAGTCTCACTTTTGGCAGCTGCAGCACATTTGCCTGCAGCCTCCTGAACTACCACAAATCCAGCAGTGTTACAGGAAGAACCTGGAGTTCCCATTCCTGTTTGTCAGAAGCTGCTGTTTCATCACTGCTGTGTGATTAACGAGAAATTTATTTTTTGCTCAGAAAGATCTGGGACCTTTGTTCTTTCTGCAAAATGGGTTCTGGGGGTGGAATGGGGGGGGGAGGCAAGTTAGATGTTAAAAATCTCATTTAGCATTGAACTCCACAAATGCTTTTGTCAGAAATGAGATTTCAAAATGTCAAAACATTTTATTCAGAAAACATGCAAATAAAATGTTTTGACATTTTCAAAATTAAATGCTTCATTAAACAAATGGTGAAATGAAACATTTTGAGAAGCCAACTGTTCTGACTCTGTATTTAGTCCCCTCCCTTTTAAAAGCTGTCTTTAGTACAACAATAAGGTCAGAAGGAAATTAAATAATTCAGAATTGAAACAAAATGCATTTTTAGCTTGACATAAGCTGCTACTTTAATGTTTTTGATCTATTTCATTGAAAACATTATAAAATTTCCCCAGCACCCTTTTAGTTTGCCAGGTTTCTGCTTGTTTTCCCAGACAACCACTGATGTGAACTGCATTATAGATCTAGTTTCAATGTTTTCCTTTTCTGTTGGTCCTTATTTTTCCCCTTGCTTAGTCCTCTCTCTTTCCCAGCATATTTTTTTTTTCTTTTTTATTTAAAATCTGCTGAAACTTCTTCTCTTTGGCTGAATACTCCTTAGTCACTGCACTTGTCCATTTGCTTACAGTCTTGGCAGAGACATGAGGCTTTGGTTGTGGACTGCAGTGCCCACCAGGGCAGCAGTTATACAAGCAGGAAGGGCTTTCAGACTTTGATAGTATTTGCAGTTCTGGTAGGCTACAGGGGCCATCTTACTTTTTTTTTTTTCTTTTTTAACCAAATCTATGCAAAGTAATGAAAAAAAAAAAAGTTCCTTTCTGTTATTTTTTCATCTTTCTTTATCCAACCTGTCCTGCAGGCTAATCATGATCTGAGTTTCTGACCCATGAACACAGAGCCCACATTTCCCAGTTCCTTAGACGATGAGAAGCAAATTTCTTTGTGCCTAAGAAAAGACCCATTATGAATGCTTTATTTTTTCTATCCTAATGAAGGGTCAGCAGGACTAGAAACAACTTTTAATGACTTTTTAAATCAACTGGCAGTATACTTCCTGTGGTTGAAACAAGTGCTAGATNGGGGGGGGGTAGTTCGTATTTATTCTCAATTCATTTTGGACAGAGACAGTTAATTTGGTCATTGCTTATAATTTTATTGTATTGGTGACTCACTGTGTCATGGTGCTTGAAGTTTCTTCAGTATTATTCTTTAATTGTTTTAATCATAGTTTAAACTCCTAATGTGGACAGTTACATTGCAGCCATTTTGCTAATTGGGTTTCTATTCAGTTCTGTGAATTTCTGGAAGGCTTAAGGAGCAGCTTTTGGGCATGATTTCCAGAAATGTACCAAACAAGTATTTTTCCTAACTCTGCACACAAAATTTCACAGCAATTTAGGAACACAAAATGGTTTTCTTTCCCCTCTCTCCATTCCAAATCTGGTGGTCTGCTTTTGTGTATGAAGTAAAAAGTGAAGCCAGCAGAACTGAGCCACAGCTGGCAATTTTAACCTAACCCAACAGATAACATCACACATACCTGACTACCCAGGACTGCAATGCAGTCTGCAAGGTAATTAAGCTGAATTCAAAAACGTTGAATGAGGCAAGAACACGTTCAAGTGTTTGGATTGCAGCATGCATCTTGTGTGCACCTCTGGAGGCCACAGGTGGCTGCACACAGCCCTTGGCACTGTGGAATTTCGTACGGCTGGTGCAGGGTGTTGGTAGGACAGAGTGACCTGGCACACCAGCAGAGGAAACTGGATTGCCCTGTCCTCCCTCCACTCCTGGGCATGGATGTGCTTTTCCTGGGAGTTACCCACTGCAGACACAGCAGCTGCAGGCTTTGCTGGAGCAGCAGCCTCAGTGAGGTGGAAATGGCAGGCGTCAGCCGAAGCAAACACTGGTCTGAGACTGTGTCACAGGACTGCCAGACCACTGCCACTGGAATCTGTCACCAGGAATGGATTCCTCTGGGGGAGAATCCATCACTGGCAGAGGACATGAATCTATTACAGGGCATGATATTCACAGAATGGAAATTCTTATAACAGCCCAGATCTCTGGCTATCAAGAACAGAAGGACAGCTAAAGAACTAAAGTAACTCTACATTTTTTCTACTCAGGTAAATACTCATACACATTTTCTCCTTACCAACAGTTAATAGCAGCTTGCAGTGATTTTACAGGTAGCATAATCCTAAATTCAGATGTGATAGTTTAACAATATTTATTTGTTTGTTAATTTATTGAGTGACTCCATGTTTAAACAAGGAAAATCTTTAGACCTCCAGCTTTCTGTGCTGAAAGAATGACAGCATTTTAGCCTTTTTTTACTATTAAATATTTTGCTAAATATTAAATTTAAAATCACCCATTATAAACTTGCTTCCAGACAGTTCTGCAAAAAGTGAACAGAAAAATGCTTTTGCACCAGAGTGACTCTCAACCAATAGAAGAGCAAATTATTTCCTCTTCTGAAATGTGCAATATAGGCTGTACCCAAGCTCCATTTACCTGTATTGATGCTTTCTAGATTATGAAGACTGCTTTTAATATGAATTGAAATTTCAATTTCAGCATTCAGTGGTGCTCCCCAGATGTAATTCTCCTCATACATGAGAAGTATATCCTCATTTTTAACAGGTATTCTCCATGTATTTTTATTTGATTCTCTAGAGAATCTGAGTGAGGATTAAAATGAAAGAGAATAAATCAATAGTTCAGTGTATGTCAATGAAAAACGAAATATCAGTCTGAATAGTCCACATATACTGACATGAATTTCTGAAGTCAAAAGTCACTTTCAAAAGTACAGTTTAAAGACTGCTTCCAAACATATAATCAATTCAATTACAGAGAAGCTGTAAAATACCTAAGAGCTCGATATTTTTAGGTGACTTAAGCACTTAAAAGCCTACAAGTTAGTGGTTTCTAAAGACCTAAATCGTTTCTATATTTGAAATTTCGCTAAAAAATACAGAAAATTCAAACAATTTTTTCACCCATTGCCACTGCCACATATCCAGGCCAACATCTGTTTTGGAGAGTAGAATCCCCCATAACCACAGGCTTTAGAGTGTGTCTGGGGGCTTTTTTCATTATTTTCGGGCATTTTTTGGTAAATGTAAACAATGTTCTAAAATCTTTGAGAACCATGTCTGAATTCAGAACAATTCAAAAAGCATAAATGCTGCCTTCTCCATCCTGCCCTCTACTTGTGCAATAGGAGCAGAAGACAGGGCCACTGGAGAGAATCTAAATGTTTATCTTTACTTCTATGTGTCACCTGTGCCTGCAGTTAGAAAATGGAAATATCCCATAACGTTGTTTCCAATGTAATTATGTGGGGCTTTTTAAACAAACCAAACAAAAACCCCAAACAAAACAAAAACACAATAAAAGCCACATACACACCCTTTATCAGGGGTTGGATAACATTGATTTTTACATTACCTTTTATTTCAACTTGTTAACCTCTATTTAGTTTCTAATCTTCTTTAAGCTCATGAAATTCTTCAAGCCTTTCATTATGGAAGGCCAAGCACACCATGAATAGAACTGGCACAAAAAGAGTTCAGAAACATCAATAATTCTGCATCTGGCCTTCACTGGCAGAATACCATAAGGGGAGACAAGAAAGAGAGAATGCATTCAACTTATTTAGAGTTTTACCAGTTTTACCAATCAAAAGTAGCAATTGCGTTCTTCAATTGCTCACATGGGCTAGAATGCCTCGCTGTTGTAGTAGTGACAAGAACAAGTAGAAATAATAATAATAATAATAATAATAATAATAATAATAATAATAATAATAATAATAATAACAATAATAATAATAACAATTGTAGTAGTAGTAGTAATGTAAATCTAGAATTACAAAATATACCCAGAGCAGATAACTGTTACCTACTTCTTTGTGCTGTAGGCCTGTGGACAGTCATCTTCCTGACAACACTGATGAATGAGAATTATCTGAAGTTTTCTTCTGGTTTTGAAAACCACACATCAAATAAATAAATGAAAGTGCCTCTTTCTTGATGTCCCAACATTTCATATGTCCACAGTGCAAAAGCTTTATGTAGAAGTTTTCAGTTATCAGGGATACAATAACACGTCAACAGAAAAAACAGTGTTTTGAGCTTTTATGGGAATAGAACATTTGCAAACCAGTATGTACAGACACACGAATGACTAATGTGAACTCCTGCCTCCACAGATATTCTGCTCCATTTTTTCTGACCAGTAGATGACTGTAACCATTATGCAGTTCTCATAAACCGAGCAGAAATAACTGAGAAAATCTTAAACTGACTTTTAACAGTGTAGCCTACAGGCATGAAGAGAATCAAGTATCACAAAGAATCACAGAGAATACAAATTTATACTTGGGAAAAAAAATCATTCAGGCTAAGTAAAAAAGTCTTGTATTACTGGCATCAATTATGTATTACCCTTTTTCATGAGATTAAAGACAAAAAGATGAGGAAAAAGAGTCAAAATGAAAAGGAAGAAGCAAAGAATAAGACAAGGACTGTTTATTGCAAAAATTTTTTCACATAATCTAGTAGTCCAAATAAATTTATTTTAATACAAAGAAAGTTTTAGGACTGAAACAAGAAATCAAACCTAAAGAAAATGTATTGAAGGTGACTGGGAAAAGATGCTATTCTTGAAATTACACAAACAAAAGGGTTTGTTCCACATTTATACTCCATATTTCTTCCCATTTCTTTCTGCTGTATACAGAGACTTCTTGAGCACCAGTCTCTTCAACCAAGAGATAATTTTCTGCAGGAAAGTTGCTTTTCTGCAGCAGAAGACTGGTGCTTCAGTTAACTGGCAAAGACAAGTGACCTGTAGGCGCCGATTCATATTTTGCTTCATTATATTCAGTTGTAGGTGCTAACTTCCTCTTTTTCTTAAATGCAACTAAATCCAGGTCACAAGCAGTGGGGTATAACATTTTTTGCAAAACCAAGTATCTAGGTGATACCTGGTATGAGCCAAACAGGATTCCCTGCAGAGCTCTGTTCTCCTTGTACTGATTCATCCCTATACAGATACATGGCCTGGGAGCAAATGTCGCAATTTTGTTTTGCTGTGTTTTCAGTTAATATCAGGCAAGGAGCAGGAGGGGAAACCTGTGGAGGAGAAGTCAATGGGTGACTATGACCCTTTTCACTGTGCTTCATGCAGGAAATTTACTGGTTAATGTAGATTGAGTGGAACATGAGTTACAATTGTCAGGCGAGACAGCACTCTCTGCTGCATCAGAAACTACATTGGCACCAACAACCTCTGAAGAGCTGCGGGAAGCAGCCATGATTTCACCCCTGAAAAAACAGATTAGGATTTTAAATGGTTAGATAGTCACTGTAAAATTTTACAAAGCCTCTCCCAAAAAAATAGATCAATGCATTCCTTTAAGTTTATTGCAGTCTGACTTAAAATGAAGGATGGATGGTGTATGCACCAGAGAGTGACCAAAAGTTTGGGAAGACAACCATGTTCTTAATAGTTTCCTGTGTCTAAGTGACAGTTTATTACTCCAGTGAAATCTGCCTGACCTCTTCCTAACCAGGAGCTTACATCATCTTAACCACAAAAAAAGTCAAACCCAAATTCTGCCATGCTGCTGCAAGCAGTTGACCCACTGGACAGGAAAAAGAGAAGTGGCATGGTGCACATGTCTTCCAGCTACTTGCTCATGCTGCTTGTCATAGCCTCTCTGCATGCTGTGCTGGAAAGGCTGGATGTGATGCTCCTCTTTGGAATGACTCCTCTGAATGGTTCTTCTCTTGTTCTTGTAAAGAGCAGGAGGGAGGAATGTTCTCCCCTTCTTCCTCCATCTTTTCAACAGAGCTCATCTTCTAAAGTTTTACGGTGGGAGCTAAATTAGTGAACATATCAGCAAAATTGGAGGAATATCTTGAAGAGTTAGTAAAGAGGACAGGAAAGTTTAAAAAAATTATTTGAACTTAGGTTCTAGCTTTATTGCTATTCTGGGAAGTAAGTCAGAATAATTAACAATTATTTAATTAGAATATGTTTAAGAAGATTTGCATTTCTTTTGTGCTTCTGCAGTTGCTGGATAAAGTGTTGCAGCATATCTATTTTCTCTGTGGTATTACGAGTACAGATTGTGCACATGAACAACTGAGGCTATTTATCAAAATCTACACATCCTTATCTTGTAAAAATTCTGTTATCCATTCAAGATGTTTTCTTTGGAGTCCTTCCTGTTATGAAAAATAAAATAAATAAATAAATAAATAAATGAAATATTCAAAATAGTTAAAAATCAGTGAAGACTAACAGTATATATGAAGACTGATAAAAGGAAACTTGTTAAAATTTGTTAAAATAGGTTTATGGGTCTGCTAAAATTTCCCGAGTGCCTCCAATTGCTATTAAAGACGCATTTGTGAGGAACGAAAACAATATGTCTGATCTGCAATGTTCAATGTTGTGATACAGGCAGTGGAAGCTGATGCTTTTCCAAACTAGAAGACTTGCTTGCACAGCTCTGAAGGTGAGCAAGAGGAAATGCTGTCTGACTGAGTCCCCAGGAGTGCATCTCAGCCTTTGTGCGGATGTGTGCGTTTGGGGCATCGTTGGATGGCCAAAGAAGGGGACTGTGACACAAAAGGTTCGCAGCTGTTGAGCTGGGACCGTCAGCAGCTGTTCCCTCTGCAGAACAGATGCCTCATGGCTATCATGCTCCCTCTCCAAACAAAGCAGCAGTGCCAGCTGAATCATGGAAAACTCACAGGACCCCAGAAACTCTTTATTTGCTGCAAGGAGCCTTGAACAAAGCAGCTGACTTGTGAAGGAGGAATAAACTATTAGGACAGCTATTAGGCCTTAACATGAGCTCAGGGAGGTTACAAATCAGGCAAGCTTCTTCAGAAAACTGATTATAGAGGAGTTGCTGCAGGGAGTTAGAAATGCTATGGATTTAGCACAAGGCACTAAGCTTAGTGCATGGGTTTTTTTCTCACTTAGATGTTTTGTTTGGCCCAGAGACAGTTAAAATGATATGCTGTGAGTTTGAAAAGAAAGATACAAAACCAGAGATTTGAGCAAACTAGAGCATTCTAGTTCTATTGTTCTTAGAAGGTACATCAGGTACGCCACCAACACATGATTTTGGTATTACTGGTTTTTATTCTGAGGTTTTTATTTAAATCCTGCCATACAAGCCCAGTGTTCTCCAGAACATGATCTTTGTCTTAGACTTTTGATGCAAAGTAGCACTGAACTAGTAGCACCTCTGATGAGGCGAAGAAAAAGGTGGAGACACTTAGGCAATGAAGGCTATGAAATCCTGTTCTTAAAGGTTTGAAGCATACGATTATTGCAGTTGTGTGTGTAGGCATAAGATCATTTTGTAATCATTAAAAACAAACAAACAAACAACAATAAAAACCAAAGCCACCAGAAAGGTCTTTTTTTAACTGGCCTTACAGATGACTAGACGACAAGGTGACAGTGAATGAGGTTATCCCTGGAATCATCTGAGACCTCTTGGCATTTAGAAAGAGGGATTTAGAAGTCAAGAGGAAAAGACTAAGACATTTGTTATGAGTCACAGTGAAGGTAAAAAGGATGGCAATGAAACAGCAGTAGACAGACTTCTAGAAGGACCTGATTCCCTGTTTTATTTTCTTACTACTGATTTTCACAAGTTTCAATGAGTTTGTTTTGGTTTCCCTCCATTCAAGCATCAACAGAATCAGATATATGGAGCACTGATGGAGAAATGAGCCTTAGGTGAGAAGTACTGACCTAGTTTCTGACCAGAGGGTAGTATTAAACTAAAATAAGCTTTCTCTGCTAAGATTCTTTGGTTTAAGAGCTTTGAAATTGATGCCATATAAATTTGTCCTTGTTAAAATTTTATTAACTTGGTGTGATTAGTTCTTTCCAGAAACAGCTATTTCTACGAATTAGAATATCTAGCTGTAATACTTTTTGATGGGAACAAAAGGCTATAAGAATTTCCTGAGTGTTCTGTTGGCTCTAGTATTACTTCTCTTCTTCCTATCTTTTGTATGCTTAATAAATGAGTTAATTTTTAAAGTTGACATATGATTTGAGTTTGTACTGCTTTACTCTAGGTAGCTGCTACCTCTGTGTTTATTGATGTAATGAATTATTTGATTGAAAATATAACTGTTACTACAATATTTCTTTGTGTGAAGAGCTGTGGCACTCACTGAGCTGGGTTAATGATACTGCATGGACAGCAGACATCATGATTTAGCAAGACCATAGGCAGCTCTTTTCACTATAATTAATATCGTCATCAAGTCAACATTCCAATTCTGATTTTGTCTCAATAATAACAAAAGTTAATCAGGGGGGTTGCTGGACTGATTCTAAACAGAGTCCTCTGAATTTTGAAGATGTAGTCATGTTATCAAGATTTCTACATGATGTTTTGCATGCCTTGTGCAATACCTACCTTCAGTGGCATCTCTAGCATTTTTTGATTTTGGGGTAACCCTTGAAGCTTGAAGTGCCAATGGAGATGTTTCCCGTTCTGATGCATCGTGGTGCCAGGCTTGGTGCTGTCCTGAGTGCTGAGCAGGATTTGAATCAAATCTCCAAACTCAGCCTGAATGAAGACTTAGTAAGTCTTGGCACACATAGCCTAAGCAAAGTTCCCCACTGGAATAATTTGCTTAGACTTTATGTCAATTTAGAAAGTTACAGTAAAAAATATTTTCATGATTTTCCTCCAGGTTCAGGTCAAGAGCAGTTTTTCTGGCCAAGCACACTCAAAGATGAGAAATCCTACCAATTGAATAAATAAATAAAGGTCAAAATTCCAAACTAGATTAAAACTTGTAGATATATGAATCTTAATGATTTCATTCTCTAAAAGTTCAACTAAAGGTGCTTCTTCAAATGCTTTCCTGAAGAAGGAGATAGATGAAAGTACCAAGAACTTCTTAGCATTTGTCATAAGCTGCAATTCTTAATGAAATATTGTGTTATTACAGGCTCCAAAAGCAACACAAGGTCACAAGGAATACTGGATGTAGCACAGGAGCCCAAGACAGTGGATGTATCACAGCCTAGGCATCCTTGAGAGATCTTCTGAAGGACTCTTTGATGAGTATGGGAAAATCTCTATGGTCTCTATATTAAATACTTTTCAGTACCTGAGTCAGGGTGCCCTTCTTCTCTACTTCATACTCAGGCTCCATATGTTTATTCTTGCCTATTTTTTATGTCTAAAATGGATGCCATTATAACTGTATTAGTCTAATTTATTTTGAATGAAATATATTACTTATGTATCACTCCTACCTGACACAGATAAAAAAAATTAAGTATCCAAGTCAATGCCTGCTGCCCATGATAGTACTTTTCAGTAACTTTCTTTTATTAAAGGTCCTATCTTGAGGATTGCTATATTTAATGTTAGTATAACATGACTGACACAGAAATAGGAAACAGACTGTCCAAATTCAGAAGTATTTTTTGAAACCTCTTACTGAATCTGTAGGGAAAAGTAGGCTTTTAAATGGATTAAAATATTAACTATGTAACAGAAAATGTTTATCAATATATTTACTTTACATTACGTAAATGAATGAAGTTATTTTAATACCATTTTCTTGAAAAGGAAAAACTTGCCAGTGGCAAACTTATTTCTAATATATTTCTAAACATATTTCTAATATGGCACATAGATCTACAGTGTTCCATGTGTAAGGGCAAGGTATCACTGAGGTGAATGGAGAACTTTACCCAAATGTCAGATTTCTGACAAAAAAGAAAAAAGAGTTTTGAAGTGATATGAAAATCTTCAAATGATCTCATGTGGACAGCTCAGAAGGTATAAATATTGAGTAAAGTAGAGCAGAAAACATCTGAATATTCATTGCCAAATGGGAGCATTATGTTTGTGACCAGAGAAGTGGAATTAATGTATTATGGTGATCTCATCACATTTGACATAATTAATATTAAAGAAGCCAGGGAAAACTTAGGAAAGCATAATATTAAGGGTCAGGTTGACATATTGCTTCCCAAATTTGGATTAAAAATTATTTCCTTTGCACAAGCTGAATTTTGTAGCCATAGCAAAAGCACTCTGGTGTTGCTACTGTAAAACATAAACTTTGGGTTGCCATAACCAGTGATGGAAAACCACTCTCACTAATCATTGCCTAGAAAATGTTTTACATTAGGAACAGCAAAAAGATGGAATATTTTTTTATACACTATGAAACATGAATATATACATACAGGGAGAATCAAAATGGAGTTTACTTCTTACTCCATTACTTCATTATAGAGATTTTTGGTTGGGTTGTTGTTTTGTTTGTTGGGTTTTGGGTTTTTGGGTTGTTGGTTGGGGGTTTTTTTCCCATTTTATTAGGTCTGGTTTGGTTTGATGGGTTTTTTTTCTTTTTATTGCTTTGGTGTTTCAAATTTAAAAAAAAATAGTCGGGAAAAACAAGGTCTAAACAGCATGGATAAAATAAGTGTTCATTCTCAGTAATTTATTGTTCAGTATGATAGCTGAAGGCCATGATGCTATCCTGAGGGACCTAAACAGGCTCCAAAAGTGCACTTATGGGAACCTTCTGAGATTTAATAAGACCAAGTTCAAGGTGCTGCGCCTAAATCAGGGTGAACCTCAGTCTCAACATAGGCTGGAGATGAGTGGATGGAGAGCAGCCCTGCTGGAAGGACTTGGGGGGTGCTGGTGGGTGAGAGGCTGGACATGACCCAGCCATGGGCACTCCCAGCCCAGAGAGCCAAAGGTGTCCTGGGCTGCATCCAAAGCAGCCTGGGCAGCAGGGCAGGGAGGGGATTCTGCCCCTCTGCTCTGCTCTGCTCTGCTCTGTGAGAGCCCACCTGGAACACTGCAGCCAGAGCTGGGCTCCCAGCACAGGAAGAAGGTGGATCTGTTGGAGGGGGTCTAGAGAAGAGCTACAAAAGTAATGAGGTCTGGATCACCTCTCCTATGAGGAAAGGCTGAGAGAGTTGGGATTGTCCAGCCTGGAGACGAGAAGGCTCTGAAGGGACCTTACTGGACTCTTCCAGTACCTGAAGGAGGCTCTTAAGAAAAATGAAGTGGACAGACTTTTTAACAGGGCATGTTGTTACAGGACAATGGGTAATGGTTTTAAATTGAATGAGTATAGATTCAGACTAGATATAAGAAAATTGTTTAGGATCACCTTAGTGAAATCCTGCAATAGTCTGTCCAGAGAAGTGGTAGATGCCCCATCCATGGAAACATTCAAGATCAGGTTGGATGCAGCTCTGAGCAACCAGATCTAGTTGAAGATGTCCCTGCTTATGACAGGGGATTTGGACTAAATGCCCTTTAAAAGTCCCATCCAACCCCAACCATCCTGTAAGTCTATGATTCTATGCTTGTTGTGAAGTTAGTTTGCTCTGAGCACCACTTTTTTTCCCCTTGCATACTTACTTTAGGCTTATATCCTTGAGCCACCACTACTGATGACAGCAGTTAAGATGCTAAAAGCTGTTGTTTTATTAGTTAGTTTTATTACCTGTGTGATGTATCAGAAAGTGCCAGTGCAAAACCTGATTTCCACTCTAGGTGGCTACAAGGTACTAGAGAAGCAAAGAATTCTTGTATGGCAGAATTTTTGACAGGCAGAAGGATTTTTTAAAGTTATAAGATCAATATTTCTGACTCCATGTCTCTGTAGTTTGACAAAATAGCATAACAGAAAATATCAAGCCTTCTGTGGTTTAAAGTAGTTTAAAACATCATGAGCTCATGCTTCTAAATTATAAGTGAATAAAAGACAAACATCTGTAAATTTTGCAAATCATTTTCCCCCCTCCTTGTACAAAGCCAGCATTAAAGGCAGTGTCTGTGGTAAAATTCTAAAACTGCTGCTATTCTTTCCAAGAGGTAATGCAAGAGGTACTGCAGCTGCCAAACTCCTTTCAGAAATATCTGTAACAGAACAGCTGTATGCCACACTTAACTAGGAAACACTTTGCTGGCCATGACAACAGGAGCTGTTTGTGGAGGTCAAGAATAAAGGAAGCATATGTTCTCCCTCAGGTTATGGTGACTTCAGTAGGAGGTGCAGCTTACACAGATGCTTCAGTTAGTATAAATCCCCAGTAGCAGGACTTTCCACATGGGTCAAACATCTTCCTTTTTCTGAAGGAATGGGATACACATCCTGCTTTTTCTATATATTCCTTTACTTTTATAAGAGATTCACCTGTTCAAGGACTGAGGACATTGGCTTTCTATGGTTTTCAGAATGTTTATCTTGCCTGAAACATTATCTTGCCTAGATATATTCCCTTGTTGTAACATCATCAAATAAAATAATAAATAGAACAACCTACAGTTACTTAACACAGAGTAGGTCAGAAGAACAAAAAATCAACATATACCTGATACTTTGTAGAGACTTGTGTAAGTGTGGTCTATTTCTCCCTTGTGGTTTCATACAAATAGGAGATTTTATGTTTGGTCAACTGATAATTTCCAAACTCTGTTCTCAGAGAAAAATGAAAAATGGAGTGTAGTTTTCATATTCAGAACATAAAGAAGATAATTAAACTGTGTCTAGGTGGTGCTATCTTTCTTTGATGGCTAACTTCCCTTTTGAACTGTCTTTCTCTACAAACAAATAATCTGCACTCCCTTTCATTATGCTGAAATATGGCAGCAGGAGCTCTTCAGACAGCCTATTCCAAAGATGAAGCTGCTCTGGATTCTGTCTCCACTGGCCCCGAGTAGTAATAGGACTGAAAACAACTACCTAGTAACAAAGTAAAAGATCTGCTGGATTAGGCATTTGGGATTATTCTCATTATTTTTAAGGTAACCCTGTACAGTAGAGTGCCTTTGCCTTAGAATTAACAGATGCACAACTTGAAATGTGACTTTAAACTAAGATGTTGAGGGGTTTGTGCCAGCAATTCTTAGTGATGAGGAGCACAGGCAAGTGCTGCTGAGATTTCCAGGTCATTTCCTGTGATCACTGATGGCACTGCTGTGGTTAAAGTCTACTCTACCCAGCCTCCCTGTGGCTGGCTCCTGGTCACCCAACTTTGTAAAAATCAAACAAAACTAACTAGGTTAGGTGGGTTTTTTATTTAATGGTTAAATGTGTATTTGACCGAAAGAGGTATGTATCTGACCACAGGTAGTTCCATTGTAAACTTCTCCTGTAATGCTCCTTACTGACTGCAAAACCCATTAGCAGCTGACACCTTGCAAGTCATAGCAAATTATTATGTGTTCATACTGTGGCATTTGTCTCATATATTGCTTCCCCAGTTGAACTAACAAGAAGAATTTAAACAAGCAGAAAAGAGAAAAGGCACGTTCATTTTGTCTGTGTTAGCTGGGTCTAGTAAGTTTTGTCAGACTATAAAATATGCACCTAATTTGTTTACTTGAAAGCCAGATGAAAGCTTAATTCAGAAATATAGAAAGGAAAAAAAAAAAAAAAAAAAAAAAAAAAAAAAAAAAAAAAAAAAAAAAAAAAAAAGGAAAAAAGAGAGAGAGAAAAAGAAAGGTGCAGGAGATTTCACTAGGATTAAACCAAAAAAAAATTGAGGGTATGTAGAATATGTGTTCCTACTACTACATAAGTAATTTTTCATGCCTTTAAAATGTCAGCCTGCATTTTTAAACTAAATTGGAATGCAACTTTTTAATATTATTAAATGTTTTTTTCACCCATCTTTTGGCTTTAGTAACTAGGATCACAATCTGAAATATGCAAATAGACAGAATATATAACAGAATAGTTTTAATCCTAATGAACATTCAGATTGGAAGTTACATTTTAACTTCAGGACTGTGCTTTTTGAAAAGAATACACATATGCTTAAACTCTTACCTCAGGTTTTGGAATCAATGACCACTCAGGTTTCGGCATAATTTATCTGTAGTAGTTCACACTTAATTTAATTATCTTAGTGTAAGACATAGGTGTGATTTATTTGTCCCATTCATTTCCTCTGTAGACATGGTGCAATGAAGTGCAAAACCACTGAGAGGAGGTACACATTGCTGGCAGAATTTATGGTTATTTGGGGTTTTGGATAGTGCTTCCCTCAGATTAAAAAGAATTCATAGCTCAGCTGTGTAACTGTCATTTTGTTCTAAAAAATAAGGTGGGGGAAAAGATTAAACTGAAAATACTGTAGTGCAACAGCAAGGTTGGGGTACAGTACTGCATCTGCATTTTCCAAACACACCCTTCCAACCAGCATCTGGCAGCCTGGCTTCAACAGTCCTACCCTTTTCTGTCTACAGACCCTGAGTGTAGTAGTTTCTTCTCACTGCTGCTTTACAGCAACTCCATGTGCCAGCTGCTCCAGAGCAAATACAGGCAGCACATTTTTAAGACATTATAGACAGCATATTTTATAAGCTGTTACCAAAGTAAGTCTGAATATTGCATTTTAAACTATTTAGTTTATAGACTGATAAATTATGCATGTATTAACTCAGTTAACTCTATTAACATCTTAACACAAAACTAATGGAACAATTGAATTATTGATAAGCCACTTTGACATAATGAAATTATAGCTAGGAGCAATGCAACTTTGGGATGCAAACTTGTAGTTCTGAATCTTGATTTTCTGTCTGCAAGATGTCTCTGCATGTGAAAGGGTCCTTAAACATGTGCTTAGCTTTGAGAAAGTCTTAAGCACCTGCTCAGGTAACTTCCAAAGCTGAGACCATCATGGTCAGCGCAATAAGGGAGCAAAAAGGTTCCTGCAGGGATAGCATTGGTGATTCAATAGGTGGCACTCTTAT
>VZRX01014758.1:5822-16329 GCA_013398075.1 Notiomystis cincta
TTTTTTGTTTTTCTTTTTCTTTTTTTTTTTTTTTTGAACAGCAGACAAGATAAAAAACCCTTGTGATTAATTTTACAATTCTATATGGGTACATTATAGACTGTAATTCAAATGGAAATCTGACCTACCTGTGCTTCATTTTGCAATGTTGCTTTACTTCACTTTGAAAATTATATATCAGTGACCATGTTAAAGAAGTATTTCCATTGGGGTTGTTCATTTTTCTTGTGAACAAAACTTAAAATAACTGCAGCCAAGAGATTCCTTTCTGTGAAAAAGCCTTGCAGCTGGATTTAAGTTTCAGTGTGAGCTGCAGAACACAATAGACAGGCTGACATTTTCTCAGCCAGAGGTACAAATTAAGAGCCTGAGGCCACTTTAATGCTGAGATCAAGCTTTTCTTTACTTCCTTCCTTCTCTCACTGAATGCATGACCAAGTTATAAAGTTTGATGAGTTCACCGTCTCCTTTTGTGTTAAAAAAATGCAAAAAAACCCCTCACACTCTCACACTTTTTGAAAAATCGATATATAAACATTGTCCATAAACTTACAAGGTTACTCTGTGCAGATAAGATTACCTACCCAATTCTGTACAAATAACTTGTTAAAAATTTTGGTAATTTAGAGGAATACATTTACTTCATATCATAGAATTCAGAACCGAACTTGATGCTGAAGTTCCTAAATCAAAATTTTTTCTAAGAGAATTAGTGTTGGAAATAAAAGGGCATGGCTTTACTTCCTATTCACTGAGGACACTCAGGATTATTGCCACTAGTGTTACACTGGCACAAAATCTGTGCAAGTTGGAGATGAAATCAAGTTGATTGAGTTCAGCAGGAAGTATGTGTGCTCTCTGAAAATTAGTTTGCTGTATTTAGGAACCTACATTTAAACTGTCTGTTGAAGATTTCATCCTCAGTATCTTGTATGTGAAAATGAAACATAAACCTGAGAAGCCAAATTTATCTCTGGACCACACCAGGATAAATGAAAGCCCTTCAAAGTCAGTGATGTTCATACCAGAGATGATGGAATCAAGACAAAAGAGTTTTCTTTCTTTTGATAGCATGGAGGATGCAAGTTTAATGGATATTATTCCCTTGTTAATTACTGAGATGGATTCTAATGACTGGAAACATAACAGATAAAACTTTGAGGAAGAACAAAGTGCTTTTTTTCCCCCCACATTTTGTGTGGCCCCCTCCTGTACCTTATGTGCACTTTTTCAAAAATCTTGGAGAAAAAACATATTTCTGTATTTACAAAAAAATGTGAATGAAGTGCAGAAAAGTTTCCAAATTTTGTAATATCCTTTCCTGAACTTACAAACATTAAATAAATTCAAACTGAGAGGTCTGAAGAGGTCACAGCACTAGAGAGATTCTTCAGATGATCTGGTGACTGTATTTTTGTGTGACATGTTCTCTTAAACAAACACATGACATAAAGTCCACATCCAACCCACTGCCTTTCCCTTTCTTTCCCCAAATGCATGCTGCTTAGGTTATTGCAGAATATTGGGTGTGCATGATAAGACATGATAATCTATGATGAGGTTGGACACAATGGGATTGTGCTGGTTTTGGCTGGTGTAGGTTTGTGGGTTTTTTTCATGTTAGGAAGTGCCTGTGTTTTGGATTTGTGGTGAAAATAGTATTGATAGCTCAGGGATGCTTTAGTTGTGACTGAGCAGTGCTTGCACACAGTCAAGACCTTTTCTGCTCTTCACACCATCCCACCTGTGAGGGTGCTGGGCACAGCTGACCAGGGGCATATTGCATAGGATATGGCATCGTACTCAGTGTATAAAAAGGGGGAAAGAAGGAAGGAAGGACATTCAGACAATGGTGTTCGCCTTTTCAAGTGCTCTGTTCCAACAATAGCCATCAAATTAATCCCATTCAGCCACTTGCTCACTTCCTGACCATTTATCAGAAGGAAAAAGGTGGAAAACTCACAGGTTGAGTTAAAGACAGTCTAATAGGGAAAGCAAAAGCCACACACACAAGCAGAGTAAAACAAGGAATTAATTCACTGCTTCCTGTGACAGCCACCTCCATCAGCCCACAAGTTTTCTCACTTTTACCCTTCTGAATCTCTCCTCTATCACACCACATCGAGTGAAGGGGCATCTGTGTAGGCTTTGGTTGCTAGTTGGGGTTAGACCTGTCTACAGAACCTGACTACAAATTCAAAAAGACTATCTGTGCTATAACAAGCAGGTATAATTTTCTAAATGGTCTGCAGAAAAGGTGTTACCTTGAATGTTAAAATCATTTTCATTATGATGCACACTGGTATGCCTGTCTGTGTTCTTTGGGGACAAAAAGGCTACAACTTCTAGCTAAACTTTAAAACTGATTTAATGAATATAAAACTCTATGTTAGTTATTCCCTTAGGTGTATTTGGAACAGAATTAGGAAACATTTATTTTTTAATAAACCATGCAGGAATCTCATACTTCCTCCTATCAAAACTTCCCTCTAAGATTTTACATCAGCATTCTTCTTGCCCCAGTGGACATGTCATGGATGTATCATTATGGAATTGTAGAATAATCTGTATTCACCCTCTTTACATGAAAAATGCTGGTCATGTGTTTGAAGCACAGATCCACTGGCACGTGAAAAAGTACTGCATGGAAGCACACCAAATTCTTCCTCTGTTGCCCTAGTCTTTCTCAAAGTATTTCCTAACAACTTTGGATAGAGATGTGATTCCAAACTAGAAGGAACTTTGATCTGATTCAGACTGACTCATTCTGATTATACTTACTGTTAAGAGAGACTAGTTTTGTACACTTTTATGCTTGACTGTCATGTTTTCATGACATTGCAGTTGTTACATACCCATTTACTCCTTTCATGTTAATGTTCAGTAATAAAATGACAGCTTACAGCACAAAGAACAAGTTTCCACCCAATGCTTATTTGTGGTTATCCAGATTCTCTTACAGTTCTCTTCCAAGGGTTTTCACATTATTCTTGCAGTTGACAACTGGGCTTAAAAATGTAATGTTGAAGCAGCAGTCTCACTGATGCACTGTGCAGAGGCACACAAGCAGTTGTGCCTCAGCCTGTTGCTGCCTGGTACTCTCTCCCCTAGTTTTAGCCTAGTTTGTGTAGAGTTGTAGAATCTTTAATGGTGAAGTGTCTATGCATGAAGACACAAGCTCACTCTCAGACTCACATCTCCCGATGATCTCTCACTCTCTGTCCTCACTCTGTTCTTGTGCTGCTGTGCCAGAGACAATGATCCTCCAGGTACAGGTCTGACACATGCTCTGAGGATCACAGGGATTGCTAGATGCTGATGTGAAACTTTGCCCCGAGCAACAAATGTACAACTAAGCTATGCCAGCTGGGAACCTCGGGCATATTTGGCCTCTTTTTTTCCTACCATTACAGACTTACTTCAACTGTAAGTGGCATATTGACTTCTAACCTGTCCTGAGGCACGTAGCTAAAACCTGAAGCAGCCTTAAATGTCTTGACATAATCAAAGCTGTTTAATGCAATGAAACTCAGCTGCACTCATACTACCTGTAATTAAACTATTTCAGACTATGTGTTCTAAGTATTTTTGGTATGAAATCACATTTCACCTTTTTTTTTTACTTTAATATTTTGAATGTTCATTTTGAAATTAATTTCTTTAAATGGAAAATAAAAACAAAAGAAAAAGGAAAGTATTTTGAACACGTTTTGAAATACAGATGCTCATTTCTTCCCAGGCTCCACATTCTTTGAAGACTGATTTCATATTGACTTCTTAACTGAACATGCTTGAACTTTTTTCCCCAAACTTTGTATCCAAAATCTGTATCTCATCTGGTCTTTATCTCACAGCTGTGATAAAGCAAAAGGGACCATGTTAATGATTTTAATTGAGGTTGATATTTTCTCTCTGAATCATTTAGAGATAAAGATTGCATAGCATATGCTCTTTTGATCTATTCAGAGAAACAGCAAGCTCCGTAGTTTGATGTCAAGATAATTAAAATAAGTGCCAGCAAAGCTTTGAGAGCTATTAGAAACCTAAAGACTGAAAAATGGGCTGGAGGAGGGTCCAAAGTGAAGCACACATGGCTTTATTCAGAAAAATCTGAGTAATTCTGACTACTCTAGTCCTCACCTGGAGTGCTGTGTACAGATCTGTACTCACTAGAAGAGACACAAGAGACAACAGACACACTGGAGAGAGAGAAGCAAGGGGCCACACAGATTATTAAGAAGCTGCAGAATTTCTGAAGTGATGAAAGGCTGAGAGAGGTGGGATTGTCAAGCCTGAAGAAGAAAAAATTCTGGGGGGTACTTATCAATGTCTATAACTACTCAGTGGAGGGATGCAAAGAAGGTAGATTTAGGTTCCTTGCAGTGATGCCCAGTGGCAGCACAACACGCAATGGGCACAAACTGAAAAACACGGTTCTTTCTAAACATTAAAAAACCCTTTATTTGCTGTAAGGCTGATTCAGCCCTGGCTTAGTTTGCCCAGAAACATTGCAGTCTCCCTCCCTGGAGATATTCAAAACAACTCTGCACAAAGTGGTGGGTCAGCTTTTCTAGATAGCCCTGTCTGAATCAGATGGTGTCCAGAAGCCCACTTCCACCTCAGCCTTTGTCTGACTTCATGTGATTCCTTTTGAAGCCAATTTGCCATTTCTAAGATCAAGAGCTAGAAGAGTTTCACATGTTTTTAAAACAGTATTTTAAACCTGGTTTTAATGTAAACTTCTCACTTCCCATATTGNTTCAAAACAACTCTGCACAAAGTGGTGGGTCAGCTTTTCTAGATAGCCCTGTCTGAATCAGATGGTGTCCAGAAGCCCACTTCCACCTCAGCCTTTGTCTGACTTCATGTGATTCCTTTTGAAGCCAATTTGCCATTTCTAAGATCAAGAGCTAGAAGAGTTTCACATGTTTTTAAAACAGTATTTTAAACCTGGTTTTAATGTAAACTTCTCACTTCCCATATTGCAAAAGAAATATCAAGGAGGATTTTCTGTTGCTTTAGTTCATGATTTTTCTGAAACCCCAATGCTTCTTCTCTTGCTTGTTTTAGGAGTTCTGTGGGGTTACTATTCCCTAATTTAGCTGCAATTTATCTGCTTTCAACTTTAAAAAAACAACAAACCTCGTAACTTTTGAATATCAATTTTTACACAACGTTTGGTCACTGATCCCTTGTTGGCCAAGTGTCAGTGCCATCTTGTGTAAACACTATTCCTTTAGACCAAGCGTGCACCAGCTTTATTTTATATTCACCAAACTTTTATATGAGAAAAAATTGTTTTTGCTAATTCTGCAGAGCGAATCTGATAAGTGTCACTGCTGATGTACACATATGCAACGTATAACGTATGGAAATTAATCTTACTTATGGCTAAATGAAGAAGGAAAAAAACCTTTTTACTAACCAGAAAGTCAGATTTGTTGCAAAAAGATAAGGAAAACAGCAAAAAGATAGATCTGAACTGATCTAGGTCATCTGCTTGACTGAAGATAGAAAGTTATGCTAGTAGGCTTAGAAAGGACCCTAACAAATGCATGAATTGAAGGAAGAAAAAAAATCACCTTGGGAAACAGGGTTAATCATAAATAATACACCAAAGCTATTTGAACAATCTTTGGCAGGAGTAAAAAGAGATTCAAAGGTACTGGAATTATAAATTGGTTAATGCTGAGCATTAGGGGGAGCATAGCTGGAACCTACATGTTCAATTCTAGGAGCCATATTTTAGGAAGGAAATTATGAAGCATGAAAGGTCTGAGGCTGAAAGATCAACATGAATCAGAGTTTCGGAGATCTTAATTATAAAAATCACTCAGGTGTGGCCTTTGATATACAGACTCAAATAAAAAGAAATTGGAAACCATCTTCTAGACATATTTTATGGAGGACCTCGAAGATAACAACTGCTGCCAGAGAGAGGTATAAGCTAGTTAGTTACTGCTGAGGGCAAGCCACACAGAAAAACAGTTGCTTCCTCACCATTCTCTCTTTTCTGTTACCTTGGGAGGGGGTTAAAATATTTTTTAAGATCAACAAATTGATTTCTTGGTGAAAAGGATGTTATTTAAAGGATGAAATTGAATATTTTATCTAACAAGCTAAGTTGACAAATTCTCTTGTCTTTCAAATGCATAAATAAACTTGAATAAATGTTGAATGGAAAAGGAAAAATACTGTCAGGGCAGATTATTTTCTTGGAGTACCATCTTCATTCATCAGTGTGCTTACCTGTTCACAAACAGCAATGCCTGAAAATAATAAGCAGGCATTATGCCCTTTCCTAGATATTAATCTCAGCATTTGTGTCTGCCTTCAAGGGTTTTGCTGTGCTCAAAATGACAGGACAAACAAAAGAGGGCAGAAAATGGACTCTCCTAGTGCAAAAGTTCTTCCCTGCAAAGGATTTGCACACAGCAAAGAATAATGAACAGAAGCCCAAAATATTATTCTTTGGTCATGAAATAAAGTAAAAAGTTTTACCCTTATAGATACAATATAATGATAGTGCCCACGCTACCACTGTAGCAACATTACTGTGTGGGCAAAGACCATGCCAAAATTCCCTTTGCTGTTTCACAAAAATTTAACAGTCTGGCTAAATGAAGTAAATGAGTTTGCTTCTGTGAGCAGTTGTCTAATTAAAAAAAAGGTTTGCAAATATGGTTTTCATCCTAAGCTAGTATGAATTTCTGTATTCCTTGTCAATTTTGTAATTAAAAAAACTAAGGAAAAATTAAATGAAGAAGGCATTTTCTCTGCTCTTCCCCCAATACTGTTTTTCTACCTAATGTGGAGTACCTTGGGAGTCAAAACTGAATATTCATATGTCACAAGAAAACATATGGCAAGCTTTCCTTTCAGGATCCTAAAGCCAGAGACTTCCTTTAACATGTTTATGCCATCTGATTCTATGACAGTGTTCTCAAAAAGTAGATGGTTCACTCAAGTCAAAAGTTCATATTCTCACTCAGGAAAGGGGTGTCTTTCAGGTGAAGCAAAGGTAGATGATGAACTTTTATTGTTTTTTTTCCTTAGTTGATTTCCTTAAAATTGTTTTGATTGTGGATTATGGTGTGGATGAGTGAGAACAAATTTTCTGTATGTATCTGTATTGAACTGAAATACAGAAGAATAGGTGAGTGTGGTTTATTTCTTTACATTGATAATTCTGGACAAGCAAATACCTTGTATTGTAATAATCTCCTTCTATAGAGAGAAGACAGAATTATTTGAGAGTATCATATCTGAGGATGAAGGATACAGTTTGCATCACGGCTCTTAACGTAATTGAGCTTAAAGGAAGAAAGAATTTTTTGTGACTACTTCTTTTAACCTGCTTAGTTCTGTTAAGACCTACCTCATCTACCTCAACATTAAGATATCTACCAAGATAACCTAATTCTGCCCTCTTTCAATCTCTGATGAGTATTGCTTGGGTAAAGTTCAGTCATGATTTTTCAAGGAAATAATTGAGAAAAGGGTTTTTTTGGGATCTTTTGCTTAAAATCTGACACTGAGAAAATTCTGGAAATGGAATGAATGAAAGATATGACCAAAATAAAACTAAAACAAAAATACCAGTAACGTTCCCTTGACCTTGTTCATATTGAAAGGCTTTATAGATTTTTATTAATTTCAGTCCCAAACAGCATAACTTATAAACAGGGAAAGTGAAGGCAAATTGAAGTATTGCTGAATCTCAAAGAAGTTCCTTACATTTCTCTTATAGTGGAGTTGATAACTGACATTTTCAGCAAAGACCTGATCCAATAGACAAAAGCAAGACCATAGACTGAGGAGGGAAATAAAATCTAGACCATGTAGCAGAGACCTTTCAGCTGATTTCTAGGCTTGTTCCTTATAGTAGAGGCACCCTTGTAGAGGAAGGCAATAACACAATGGGGCAGAATGAAGAAGAGTCTGGGTTTGGTCCTTGGCTCTACCACACACTTTGGTGTGGCTTTGGATCAATGAATTTCTTTGTCTCTCCTTCAGCTTCCCCTCTGTAAAATGAAACCATAAAGGAAAAAATTGAACACTTAATCTACTTTCATGGACTGCAGAATTTTGGCAAGTCCCTTATATCCTGAATTAGTGTATCCCATCATGACTGCCTTTATTATTGTGCTATGATACTCTACTAAAACATATAGAGAAAACATATGTAATAAAGAAAAACATAAATGAAAAACATCTTTAAACACTTCAGTAATGTTTCAAAATGCCACCGTTTTGAGGTAGCTTGGAAATGTTCATGTTTAAGAGCACTCTAAGCAGCTGAGCCTGTTTCCATGCATATACATAATAATTTATGCAAGAAATTGCATAGCAGACTGTTGAAAAATAGGCAAGAAAGGCTGTATAGAAAGATGTATGTGGGCAGCATCAATTACAAGCTGAAGATATGTGCCTAGCACTATCCATTTTAAACAGAGAGATGTACCATTAACTAGTTATTGATTGTGACCCATGATTTCCATGCCTAAATTCTAATAGTATATTCAAATATATAAATAAAATTGGGTAAGACAATCTATCCTCCACATTTTTTTTTTTGGTAGAAAAACAATTTAAGTCTTTTTGAGTATACAATTAATATTTCCATTACTCCATGTTGGAAAAAAATTAATACAATAATGTGTTGAGTTTTTTTCCTACAGTACAGCAAGATTTAATGAATGCACTTGTATTTGAGCCCATCTGAGTGTATCTAAGGAAAGTGGATTTTCTTCCTGCCTAGTAAACAGTATGAAAGAAAATTGCACCAATACATAAGGTAAACAAGCTGTATTTTCTGAGGCCAGCATCCACCTTCCACATCTTCAGTCTCTGACCTTATTGCATTCATGTTTTTCTTCCTTGTAAAAGGGGGCCCCTACAATTGAACTAGAGAGTGTTCTGAGTGTTTAACTGTGTCATCACAGTTGAGATGATAGTACTTGTGCATTACAGGAGAAACAGACTTCTGCAATTTTCTGCCTCTGAAGTGTAAGGACTCCAAATAATGCTCACTTTCTTTCTCTCCCCATAGAAAAGTAGGGCCTTTGGTCAGTTGTCTATCACTTACTCCCATCCATAACTGCAGTGTATTTTTGACTTTGAACATAGACATATCCATTCATTCAAAATCAGGGAACTAGTATGTGCAATTTATTTTTAGATTCCCTACAAGAAAAACCTCCCCTGCTCCCATCCACAACGACATGATGGCAAATTTATTTTGATTTTTGATTTATTTTGTAGTTAAAGTTTTCAGGTTCTCTAAGTAGGTACAGATGGTACATTGAGAGGGTTAGGTTCACCAGGGAAATTTTGTATTTTATAAAATGAGGGGACTAATTTTGGTGTGAAATCTTTCTTCTTCACTATGAATGGCTGACATTACACTACTCTGGTTAGTCAAACAGGTTCCACATTAGCAGGAAAAACAGACCTCACCTCCCATTTCCTGGAGTTGCAGAATCCACTTTATCTCATTCCCCTGTTACTTTGAAGACTTGGAAAAAAGATTTCCTTTGTGTTAACCCTGAATAATTGTCATATTATTCAGGTTTTAGAGAACATACTGTGGAGAAAACAGCCCACAATTCATTTTTCTTCCCCAGCAACTTTAGATTTGTAGCAAATGTACAATTTATCATACCATTTTGTACTTAATTTTTCCTCTTATGAAGCTATCCCATGTTATGTAGAAAATCTTGTACAAATAATTCCTTTCATGTTGAAAACCCATGTAATTTCCTTCAGATTGCTTTTCCATCTCAGTGTGTCTTTTAATGTCAATGTTCTCTTAGGTGAAACAAAATTAAAGTCACTTGACATTGTTTTCCTGGGATTGGGAAGAATCCTAAATGATCTATTCCTGTATCCTGTGTCATAAAAAAGTAGTAGGATTTACCAGCTTAGCATTCTTTACATTATAGTTCTGCCCTTTATTTTCTCCTCCTCCATGTACATTATTGTAACTCTTCCTCTTGAGCTTATTGGTATTTTTTCAGATCCTTTCTGTCCCTCTTTTTTGCTTCAAGCATTAATTTGCATGGTTGAGCCATGCTAAATTTTCTGCTTCTTTTATTTATTTACCTCCACTCCTCCTCCTTTCTCTCTTTAGCAGAAAGACATGGCCGTTTTTTCTCTGCTCTGAAATTTGCTTTCCTTTTTGACAGACTTGTCTCTGGTTAAATGTGAACATGTCTTTTCTTTTTGTTGAACACTTTCATGATATCTTTTTACCTTACTGGTGTGTATGGGCTGCAATACCAAATGTGATATTTTAATTTAGGCCACATATTGGATTTCAGTGCTGCAGTACAAGTGGCAATATTTTTTCTCAAGTATTTCTGTCCTCTTTCCACTTCAGTTTGGATTTTACCAGCTTTCCTGTACTTTGTTTCATCTTGTCAGCATGTGGGTGTGGGAACTCAGAACTTATTGGGCCAATGCTTTTTTAACAAATGTGCTAACTTTGGCTGGGGTAGAGTTAATT
>VZRX01014767.1:0-12014 GCA_013398075.1 Notiomystis cincta
TGTTGTTGCTGTTATTTTTTAACCATTTTGGGAAAGAATATTTCTTCCTCTGAGAAGTAAGGAGTTGGTGATTTGGATTTTTTTCCAACAAATATTTGCCTAAAAGAGAAATCCACATTGAAGCAAAAGATTCCATTGAAATCAAGGCAACATTTGAAATAAGCTATTTAAGGAAATGTTCTCCCAGTACTGCCTGGTTCCTTGGCTCTGTCTGTGAATCCATGGCTGTGGAGAAGATCTGCATGTGGAATTCCATTATTTTATAGCCAAACTCCCAGTTCCAGATGCTGTTGTTCACTCAGACTGTGGTACTGTGGAACGTCAGCAAACAGGAGTTGTTCTCATTTTAAAACCTGCTGGAAAATGTCATGCAAAGAACTGCAGTCAACTGCAGCTGATTCCAAGTAATTGGAGTTTCCTGTGTTGAAAGGATTGGATTGTTGGGATTGTAGCAGCCTGTCCCCTGCACTGGAGACAAACCCCAAGCTTTTGATATTGTTTGCTGAGTTTTCAAAGGCACGTTTTCTATCAGACAACAAACATTCCTTGTGATGTCGACCCTATTTTCACTCACTGCAATATTTGCACTCTCTGGTATTTTCTCTCCTTCAAAGAAAGTCAACTCTATCAAAATCTGAGTCCACTCTTCAGTTTCTGTTTCCATTTGCTCTTTACAAATGAACAATGAATCTGAAGATTTCTTTTCTTCTCAGTCTCTGAACTATGAGGCAATTGAATTCTCCACAGTAGGAGCAGGTAGCAGATTATGTGAATAATGTTCGGTTTCCTCAAGAGTTGGTTGAAATGGGCACCTTGGACACGGGGAGAAATGAGAATTTAAGAAGAAACTGCTACGGCAAAAAGTACATTAATTTAGCTTTAATAACTCTCAGATTTGGTGTAACTAAGATAAAATAAAATGGCTAGGAAAATCTAATTAAAAGAGGAAAATGTATATATTGACTGAGTAGCACAAAAATTATACCCAGATCCATTTTACTTAAGGTCGGTTTCTCAGCCTCTGAATTAAAGCTGTTGTACAGCTTTAGATTTGTAATAGTTTTTTTTTTTTAGCTCTGCAGAGATGCAGTTTTTAAGCCAATGTGTGTGGATGGTTCATGTCTGTCAATGCAGAATAATTAAGTGAAATGAGATGACATAGGTATTTCACATACATACAAATTAAGGCAAGCTTCTCACTTGCCATGTTTTTGGGTTTTTTAAAATAGAGTTTGTAGCAATGTCTTGTTGCTACTTTGAGCTAAAAATTTCACATATTGCAATGACAGATCATTGGTGGAATCAAGAATAGCTTTCTGTAACTTGACTGGAAAATGTATTTATTTCCACACTGGTTTTTTTTTTTTTTTTTTGTTTCCTTTTCCTTTTCTTTTTCCTTTTCTTCTTTCTTTTTCTTTTTCTTTTTCTCTTTCTTTTTCTTTGTCCTTTTTTTTTTTACCCTGTAGCCTGTTTGGGAATATTAAAACCTTATGGGCTTTTTGTTTGTCTGTTTGTTTCAACTAAGACTTTTTTAGCTTCTGTTTTGCCTGAAAAAATTGCCTCAAAGCTGGTTTTGCTAATTCAAAATACTATTTTCTACATTCCAGTATTAATGTATGCAGTGGTACTTCATTAGTTGGTTACAATTTGCAGCTCTAAATGTGAAAATTTTCACAGCACAGGGTTAAACGCCAAGTATTGACCTCAGCCCAATAAATATTCCTCTGTATTTCGGAGGTGAGCAGTTACTTTTCAAACACATTTGACTTTACCCAGTGTGGAAGCTCCAGGAAGCTCCCGAGCCTTCTTTTGTGTCTCTCATTTTTCATTTCCAGCTGCCATATTAGTTTGTTTAATTTGACAAGTTCTGATGGCCCAACCGCGACGCCGAGAGGCTGAACGATGATTTTTGTCCTTTCTGGAAGAGAAATGTGCCAGAGACAAGCTGTCCTCTCTGGCAATCTTATTAGGGAGATTGGGAAATGAATGGAGCTCTTGGAAAACCCCATTAGAATGTAGATGGGAGGAATTATGGCTCTGCCCACGGGGCTGAGAAGCAATGACTCCGCTTGGATTTGCAGAATTGTGGTTGCCAGGAATGTGGCAGAGGAGGAGAGAAGTTTCCATCTCCATCCTTCATCCCATAATTGGCTGAGCCACTGCCAAGGCTCACAAGGCCCCCGGTGTTGTCGTCATTAGTCTGAACTTCTGAGACAGAGATAAGATTTCTGCTGTGACAAGTAATCAAAAAGATATTACTTTTTAAAGAGCAATAGCTCGTTCCTTCCCTGATCCGGATCTAATAAACTCGGATCAAAACAAAGCCAGTTTTTGCTGTGTTGTGAAATGGAATGGAAGTCAAAGCCCATTCTGTAGAGAGAGTCTATCAGTTGTTCTTATTTCATTATTATCCCTTAGAATTGTTGATTTCTGATAAAAGAACTGTTCAGTCGCTGTCCAAAAATTCAGCACATCTTGTTTTTACAGTGCTGGGACTCCCTGACAAAGTCCTTATGCATTTATATATATATATAAATAATATTCATTAATTGTAAATATTCATTATAATTGAATGAAGTAGACAAATAAGTTGATAAAAGGGCTTGAATAGACATTAAATGCCAGTATATTTTTGATTGTTCTACAGCCTGATAGGATTGCACAGTGGGAGATTTTTTTTTCTCTTAGCTGCACCCACACCCATGTTTGCAGGCAAATTCCACCTTTCTGATTTTTCTCATCCATCTGCTGCATTTTCACTGTAAAACCCTCATAGAGGTATATTAACAAATTAATATTTTGCCATAAGTTTTGGTTGGGGCTGAATTATTTGTGCTGTCCAGGTTTATGCTTTGGTTTAGCTTCCACCATTGGATTGAAATCGGTTTTTGGGATCTTTGCTTGTGCTATAAATGAAAGTGAGGTCATGCACCTGATGTTTTTAGAGTTGCTCTGGGCTGCTGCTGCATTATTTGCAAGTTTCTGGACTATAAAAGAGATGTAGGGCATGAGACAGGAAATGGTGATGGCAAAAGTCCATGAGTTAAATACAACTTGAGCCTTTGTTTAACCATGGCATATTTGATGCTGATTCCATTTTTTCCTTGTGCTCTGATTGTCTGTTTCTGCTGTCACTTACCAGGCCTCTTAATAGCACCATAATTAACGGGTAAATGATAAGGCTTAATCTTATTCTGAGCTCACAGGGCCTGAATTACAGAATATTTGAAGAATGGTAACAATTTGTCGTCTTTCAAGTATGATTTTGTTGATTACTGAAATAAAGCATTAGTGAGGCCAAAAATAGAAATTTTTATACTTCATTATAAAGTTTGAAATAATCTTTGAAGTTGGTGTCTCTGCAACACTAGATTTTAAAGTGCATTGGGTGCTCCATCCTCTCTTCCCATTACTTTATTTTTTATATCTAACTTAACTCCTGCTGTAACCTAAATAGAATTTCTTTTGTACAAAGTAGGGCTATTTATACTCTCAGAGAAAAATTTTTAAATATTTAATATATTTTAATTTTTGAACTGCTATTTTAATTTACTTTGTTTCAAACATTGAGTTTCAGTTCTGTTTCATATTTATGAATTTAATATTTATGAATTTAATCAGAGTGTCCTGGGACATGTCCTCATGGACAGGGTGAAGCATTTTGGATGGTGCATTGCCACAATAAGGAAGGGAAACACAACTTCAGTCTGACTCTGGTGGGTGAGAATACTCCAGCTTGTTTTGAGAAGCTGGGTAGATTTTAGTAGCAAAATTCATGGAATTCCTACAACTGCTGTTGAACATGTTGGTTTAAAAGGGCAGGATGGCAATTAAACTTCGATGATTGTTGATTATAATAGAGAGTTAAGTTGTTATAGCAACTGGAGCTCTCAACTTACCACTGTGCGCAGAAAAGCACATACTAAAGAAAATAAAGGGGAAAAAGGCTGATCTTTTCCTTTCTCCCAATAGTCTGCAATCATAATTAACATAATTGATATTCAGGATTTTTCCTTTTGCAGTTTATAGTACTTAAGCATTACTATGCAAATACAATTAATTCTGTAATCAACAGACTTAAATCACTGAAAAAATTCCTTTTTTTAGTTGATGTTGGATTTCAGTTCTTTATCAGCTTAACCATTTAAGTAAAAATATGTAATTCAGTCCTTTTAGAATTTATAGGGGCATTGGGTTTTGTTATTTTTCTTTCCTTTTCAAGAGTTGAGGAGGTGCAATGTACTCTGTCATACTGTTGTTAAAACTGCACATTCTGATGATTATAAACCATAGCAGTGTAATTAGTAAACAGCAGTTAATTGAAAAATTGAGGCAGTAATATTTTCTGTGTGCTCAGGAAATTGGATTAAATTAAAAGGTAGTAAGAATGCAAGCCCAAGAACACTATTCCAGTTTATGCCAGCTGATTGTCTGGACTGCTGTGGTGATGTGAACATCAGTTTGTGGATGTTTGGGGAGGGGTTTCAGAGAACATCTCAATCAGCTGCCAACACTTGGAATGTTCTCTGTGTGTAACACAACTGACAGTGAGGAAATCTTGGATTCATTTCCTCTTCTGCCCCTGGTCTGTGAGGTGAAGTTGAGGGAAAGCAAAGATTTGCTGTCCATGGAAACCTTGCACCCTGCAACCTGTCTGTGTGTCCTGGCTGGGCTTTTTGTCTTTTTGTGCCTGCAGAAGGCAGAACTCTGCTCCTAGGATATCTCTGATTTATTATAAAATCCTTTGATCTGTCCAGGATTAAAAGAATACAGTTCCCTGTGGAATGGGCAGCAAGTTTGTAATAACATTTTCATAGAGACCTTTCTTTTCATAGTGATCTTTCACAGCCTCCTTTCCCTGAGTGAGTGACACTGCAGAATAGCAACGTTTTTCTTCTAAGCTGATCACCAGAAATGTGGATACTGGAGTCTGCTAGGCACAGGAAATTATCTTTGCACCTCTGTCTCCACTTGGTTAAAAGCACAGGCACTTCTGTGCTTCATTTTACATCAACTGCAAAAAAAAAAATAAAAGTGTTGTTTTTAAAGTGAGAGGTCTAGAGAAGTTAGTTTGATGTGAATGAAATGAAGAGCACTCAGAGTTTCGATTTTCTCAGTAATTATTTGTTTTGAATATCTTTACCATTTCTAAAGAGAACAATTTTAGGCTAGATAGAACTGTTGAGAACCAAAGTGTCAACTAATAGTTTTAATTACTTGCTCGTGATCCTTTCAAAGGTAGTTTGAAAGAAAATGAGCACATGCTCTCCATTAAAACAGATGAGATTTAAATGTCTCCAAATAATGCCCAATTTCAAGTTGTAGAAATTTAGAGCTGATGTGAAGAAGGTGAGTGGCCTGTTTTGTGGAATCAGCTCTGGGAAAGCTAGGCTGGGATATTTAGAATACCTGGCAGCAGAAAAGTAGTTAAGTCTGACCATTAGAAACCCTTATCATTAGAGTTTGATATTTAGCTATAAAAATTTGCTCTAGGCTAAAAATTAGACTCAGCAATTCCCAACACACGAGGCTCTAAATTACTTTTAAGATGTACACAAAAAGCAAGTTTGCTTATACATCCATTACATCGACATCAATAGTTCTCCTTTAGCTCAATATTTTACGAGCTACAAAAAAAGTGCTCTGAAAGTGGATAGAGGAGGTTTCTGGTCACTGGGGTAGAGCCTGTTTTTCTATCTGCTCCACCTTTGTTTCAAGTCTTTTATGGAGCCTTTAAATTACATGCAAAGTTAAAGTGTTTTATTTCCTCAGATTTAACTCTATGGTTTTCATTTTTAATAATTTTAATTTTCTTGAAGTATGATATTTTCAGTCAGGGCTATCTGCTTCTTTCCCTGCTCTTTTAAAGAGAACTTTTCTGCTTTTTGGGTAGCCTGCCTTCAGCTGACCAGAGGGGGAAATAATAGAATTGTCCTGGCCTGAGTGGATCCCCAGGCAAATCCCTCTGCAGTGCAGGTGTGTCTCTGCAGCAGGTGCAGCTTTGTTCAGCTCCATGTACATCATCTGTTTGCAGCCAAAACAGGATTTTGGAAAGATTCTCTCCCAAACACAATATTGTTTGATCTCAGAGGTGGCAACGAGGTGTAATGCATGGGAAAATTCAGAGCTGTACAAGCGTGCCGGAACACAGTTTGTGCGTTTCGGGGGATTTTGATGTTTCACAGCAAAAGCGGTTTGATGGAAGGCAAATTGCAGAAATTCCCTGGGCAGGGAGGCTCCATGCTAGCTGCTGGAGGACTGCAGAGCTGGGAGGTGCAGATGTTGTCAGGCTGCCAGTTTGGCTGCTAATGAGCCAGGGCTGGAGCCTTGCAGGGAACCACGTTGGTCTCGCGGGCTTCTGAGCCAGCAGAGTCCCACAGTCCATGAGCAGGGATCCCTCTGGCACTGCTGCCTCATTCCTGCTTCTTCTCAGAGCTACAAGTTTTATGTATTATTTAAATTCAGTACAGGGAGAGGTAGAGGTCCAAACTAAATGAAACTGCTTTGTCTTTGAAGTGCAGATTAGCCAGGACACGTTGTGCTGGCCATCAGTTGTGATCTCTGAAAACAACACAAATTCTGAACTAATTGTGGAACAGGCACATTTATGGCACTGTTGTTTTCCCCTTTAGCATCAAAACTTTTGAAAATTATTTTAAAGGTATTTGTCATATTAAGATCCTGATTCTGCAGAGGTTTAGGGGTATAAATAGTTCATATATTTAATTCTCAAATCAGATGCTTTTTGAACACATGTAAAGCTGACCATGACTTCGTTACCAGGCTGAGTGCTCTACTCTCACTCAACTTACTTGTAACAAGCTACAGCTTCTCTGTCTTGGAGTCTTTTTAAAAAATTGTAATTGGAATTAGGAATACTTTGCTTTTATCCTGATAACATAACCTGCAAAAGTCAGTCTATGGCTGTGTACCATTGGCAAGACATCCATGAGCATTAAAAGGAGGAGTTAGTTGGGTTCCAGAGTGCAAATCAAAGGAATTAGGATAATTAAAACAGCATCTCTTAAAGCCTTTTTTCTGATATTTATTATCTTATCTATCGTGTGTTAAAGATCCCTCTTTGTTGTGATGTCAGACATGAACTTCCCATTAACCACAATTAATCTAACAGCCTGCTGTACCTGCAGTGACTTATTAACAGGTGATGAGATAGTCCCTGGCAGAGTCCAGCACAGAAGCTGCAGAACCTGAGTTCATAATTGCATCTTAACTGCTTAATTGTGCACCCCTCAGCAGGCCAGGAAGCCTTTAAGCACCTGGTTAGGAAGTTCTTTCCTTTACAAAGGGCTTTAGCACGTGTGGAACTGCTGTCTGAGGAGGGAGGTAAATGGTCTCTTGTATCTGGCTCTCTCTGACCTCGGTGTTCTGTCATAGAAACATAATTTTAAAAGCCTGCAGTGAGAGTGAAATGGTTCAGGTGACACCTGAGAGGAAGCTGAAGCCTTCTCTCAGTGCTCTGCTCCTGCTCTGCAATCTCACTGCATCGTGGACGAGCAACACTCTCACTCCACAGACCAGCAGAAGTTACCAGTTCAAAGTGGTATTGCTAATAAGGGTTTAGGAATAAAACAGAACATTAAAATTTAAAAATCCAGTATTAGAGCACTGCAGTGTTATTCAGTCATGCTTGGCTTATTTTACACACCAAGAAAATGATTGCAAGTGAGATATCAGGACAGTTTTCTTTATCCCATTTAATTATTGCTTGATTAATATTTGATGCACGGTTTGCAGAAAGAGTTTTTTTTTTTTTCTTAAGGCAGTAAAAACTAATTTGGGATAATATAGGTGTTTTATCTCCTACCAATCAATAAAATATAATCCTCCTAGTTAGTGGGTTATTCTGCCCTCTATTGTACCAGCAACTGTCTTTATGCCACATATCCAATATCTATATTGACCAGAGCAGAAATGACTGTCTGCACCCTGCAATTTATAATCCACTCTGCCCAACTCCTCATCAATTATTTTTTGCTGCAAAATGTAGTGCCACTGATAGGTATTTTATCTTGGTGCTGCATTCCCACTGCCTGCAGACTGCTGCTTTGAAGAGCCTTGAAAGCGTCGCTGTTTAACAGCACTACCCCGTGCACCTGGTCTAAAATTTGTTCCAAGGTGCTCACATTCTGTTTTTAACAATACTCTTTCATACACAGGGAGTAAACACATTTTGTTTAGTACCAATTTATTTCAGAGAGAGCCGTTCTTAAGTCCTTAGTGAGGCTGTGTCAAAATGTGGGATTGGAAAAAATAAAACCCGACTTGTGCACAATGTGAAAAAGATATTTTCCCTTTAAAATACTGTAGTTGAATTTTCTGTAATTAAAATGTAAACTAAGTGCCATGTGCTCTAAAGAGGACACTGTGACTATTTTTCATATTAGTGGCTTTGTCACAGGATGGTTTCTTTTTGAAATCCTTACTTGGTGAGAGCTTCCCACCAAGGCAATGAAAGTACACCAGTGGATGATCACAACCCATATTATAAACACTTGATCACCTCATTTTCACAGGAAAAGCTTCCCTAACAGGCTGCAATAAATTATGTCTCTGTGGTAACCTATAAATATGTTAAAGCCAGTGTAAAAATACTTCTCAGGGGAAAAAAAATATATATATATATGTGAGAATAATCCTATTAGAAATGATTGTGAGGCATTGCTTAAATCTCTGAGATTTCTTCATGAAGTTTTTTTTTAGAGACTTGTCTGTATTTTTCTCTTTAGCTGTGTTAAATTATCTGTATCTGTCTGGAGTCATGAATCTTTTGGATGTTTCTGAATGGGAAGCAGAATTTTCTGGGATTGTGCTGAGCTGTATCCTCTTTCTTAGATTTGTTCAGGTTAATCCAGAATGTTCTTTGGAGCCCTGGATCTCCATCCACTGGGCTGGATGAGGGAAATGGAACAGGCTTCAGCTGCTTCCTTGTTTCTCTTGTGTTTCAGAGAACCAGGGGATCAAGGAGAAGCTTTTGTGTCTCTCCTTGTTTGTTTTGGTGGAAACTACAAATTTTGAAGGATTTTTTAATTGGATTTTTTTTGTTTGTTTTATTTTTGTTTTGGTTTTGTTGTTTCGTTTTTGTTGGTTTGGGTTTTTTTTTTTTTGCTTGTTTTTAGTTTTGACAAAATTCCTTTAATTCCTTTACTCCAGGACAGAGTTCTTGGTGGTTTTCCTATCCGTGTCCATGCTGCACTTCTGAGTGTGAATTCTTTAACATTTGTACACCTTAGAAAGTTTCCTTAGTGATAAATGTTGAACATGGACAGTGGTTCCTGGACTTTGGAGGTTTGTGTCCCTTCTGGAAGGTTCAGTATTTGGCTGTGAAGAGTTGCTGGGAGTGCAGGGGCTGTGTGGTGCCATCAAGGTCTGTGTCCCTCTCCCAGCTGGGTGAATTAGGTGAGGATGTGCAGAGTCAGGTGCTTCTGCATAAATCCCATCTTCTTTTTTTGGGAAGTGAAACCTTTAGCATCTAAAGACCTTGTTAGCTTTTCTTTCTCCCCTTTCTTTTCCACATATTTGCCATGTTTGTATTCTGTCAGCTGCCCTGTGACCATGGTTTGTTGTTGGGGCTTCAGGTAGGAGCTGAATTCAGTCCAGGTTTCAGACTAAATCTGGCACTGGGCACAAACCTCACATTGCCACACCCAGCCCTGCTGAAGCCTCTGGAGTCCTGGGGGTGCTGAAGTGGTGTCAGGGAGGTCACTTTTCCCTCCAAGGATGTGCCAGCTGTTACAGTCACCTGACCAATCTCTTTTCTGGTTGATGTGAGTTTGGTAATAAAATAAAATAAAATTGGCATAAAATAAATGAAGGAGCTCTTTAGGAGAGGGGATTATGTAGAACAGCTCCTTTTGTGGATGCAGTGTGAGCTGTAGCTTCAGCATCAGATGGAGCTTCTTTTATCCCCAAACAGCACATGATAAAACCATGGCATCCCACCTTTTCTTCTTTTTATGGCACTGAGAACATTTGCAGGGCTGCAAACCTGCACTGGGGCCATTTAATCTGTTTTATCTTTCAAATGTTGTTATCTCATCAGATCTGTGCTCTAATGCAGAGCTGGCTTTGACTAGGTTGTCTTGAAGTTGGGGTTTTTTGACTAAGTTTTCTTGATTGGAACTAAATCTGGGATCAGCACAAAGTTTGATGGATTTTAAATATGAATATCATTAGAAGTTAGGTCAGAAAAATGTGTAGTGGGAGAGGGATGAGGAAGGAACTGTAAGATAAAGAATGCAGAGATGGAAAAGACTTCTCAAAATGAAATTTGGAAGCCACAACATGGACTAATGAAGGAGAAATGTTATTTATTCATTTATCATAGTAGGAAATTAAAAATGTGGCAGTGTTATAGCAAAGAAACAATCTTTATCCAAAAATCTTGATATGAATAAGCGTTGAAATAAGCCCCACTTGTAGAGAGCTGCAGGTTTTTGTTGGCCTAAATGTCCTGAGGCTGCACCATTTCCAGCAAGCTGTCAGGTCCTGTGGCTCTGCTAATTGCCAGCCAGAGAGGTGCAGGGAGGGGCTGAGTGAGACACAGCAAAGACCAATTTGTGCTGAGTACCGAGTTCTCCTTGGCTGGAACCACCTTTGTTTCTGTCTGAGATCTCTGTCCCCTCTCCACTCCAGTTTCTGGCGAGAGCAGCAGCAGCTGCTGCCCTACCAAGAGCAGAGCTGAGACATGAAAACACCAGCTCTGGGTTTATTGTTTGCTTTTGGTGCCAATTTATCAGTGCTGTGTCACTCTCTGTGAATCCAATGAGGGAGCTCCACGTGTGCTCGTTTTTTGGGAGAGTGGCTCTCCAGTCACAGGTGTATCCAAGTCATTTAAACACCTTCAAGTTTTCACCATGGAAAAATTAAAGCCCACTAATGATTATCAGGGACTACAAGCACATCAATTCTGTATTAATACACCACCATAATTACTTTGTCCTGCTCCTTTCTTTGTGAGCAATTGGTAGGTGCTAAGTAATCTCTTTTTAAGCTATTTTCCCCTCAATATGTCAGAGGAATTATTTGAAATAATTATGAAAGAGACATAGAATATAAATGTCAGAATAGATGTAGATGGGAAAATATTACTACAGAGGGGTTTTGTAATATGTTGGAAATGTCATTTATGGTTCTGTTTTAATGAATGGGTAATTAGTTGGCTGAACATCAGCTCACTTCTTAATGGAATCTTAGTGGATTAACTACATGCCTCATTCATATTATCCTACAGAATTCTTCTGCCTTTTTATAATGAATCTTCTTTTTGCAGGGTGCCAGTATGAAAAAGGAGGGACTCTCCTAATGTAGAGAATTTGGGCTTTTGTCCTCTGTTAAATGAATGAGGACAAAATTCTTGAATTCTGAAAATTCTTAAAATACATGTGGTGGTGCTGTTCCTATACTTCCAAAGCCTGGATATCAGTATTGGTTTGGATATCAGTTCTTACATTTGCATTTTCTGCATGGGTTTGGCTTTGTTTGATTCTATTTTTTACCTTTATTTTTATTGTAATGGCTTTTATTTTCCCTTAATTTTCATGGCTTTATTTATTTAAATGTTGATTTCAAAGTCTCTATGTTTTGAATCTTATAAAGCTTTAAAAATTTCAAATTCAGTTGTTGAATGTTGTCTCCCTAAAAGTAACAAAGAAAAAACAGCTCAGTCTTTGCTTCTCCTTATATATGAACATGTTCCTGTGGAGTATTTGTTTATTTCCATAAAAGCTTTTAACATGTGAAGTCTCCTCTTTTGTNGTGTTTTCCAGAACTTTTCTTCTAGTTGGGCAGAAGTTTGGTAAGACATTATTTTTTTATATATAGATAGATAGTATATGATATATTATGTAATATATATGTGTGTGTGTGTGTGTGTGTGTGTTTATATATATATATATATGTGTATATATATATGTGTGTGTGTGTGTGTGTATATATATATATATATAGAAAGAGGAATTTCTGAAATACAGCAATGAATAAAGACAATTTTCCCT
>VZRX01014767.1:12020-40420 GCA_013398075.1 Notiomystis cincta
ATTTTCCCTGGTTCTGAACCAGGACTTAACCAACTCCTGAAATCCATCTTAACAGACCAGAATCTGCATGTTCAGAGAGAGAGAGAAGAACAAATACCTCCGTTTTTCTCAGCTGATGATAATTTCCCTCCATCACAATTTCAGGCAATTCAGGAAAAAGTGTCAATATTATGAGGTCTGCTTTAATGTGAATAAACAGATGTCTGTTAGTTTTACTGAAAACAAAAATGCTTCTAATTTTCTGAATTAGATAATCCTATCAGTTACCTTATACCTTTCAGTAGCTTTCTGTGTTTAGAAAAAAAAACAAACCAGGGTTTCAGCTAAAATAACTTGGATTAATAATTTGTTTTCATTTTCTTTTATTTACTGTCTAGCAAAGTGTTATTTGCAGTGAAATTTGGCATCTCAGCTGAACCATTATATTCAGCTGTAATTAGAATAAACTGTCAGCATGAATTACTGTACATTGGGTTTAGAGATTTGTTTGGAGACAGCCATTTCTTACCAAAGCACAGACAGCAATTTGCTGTCTAACTTTGTACATTTGCAAAACACACTTAGTGTAAAATTAATTAGGTCATTAGAAACCTATTATCTTGTCTCAAAGGAACTGATTTTAAAAGTAAGCATGTTTTCTGTAGAAGGTGACATCTTTACATTCAAACCCAGTTGTGATTCATTCTTCAAAACAGAGAGGTGTAAAAGCAGGTTAGAAGTTACCTAAATATTGTGGTAGTACTGAAAAAATGTAATCCTTTAAAGGTCACATTTATTGTTTGATGGCATTAGTGGAAAAATAGGGGGGTTTTTGCCTTCATTTTAAGAGTTGTTCACAAACACAGTGGAATTTAAGTCAGTTCTTCAGTGTTCAGTTCAAGTTTAGGAATCAGGCTGATCAGGAAGTGATGTCTGGGCACTACACCAGGAAGGGCTCTGGTCTTTCACAGATGAGATGAACACTCCTGCTTGCACCTGAGTTGCAGTCTGGCCTAAGCTGTGGCTGTCTCCATTCAGCCACCTTGGGAGTGTCACAGATTAAACTGATGGATGATTTCTGGCACGTTGGAGCATTGTCCTTAGTGCATGACCTGTACTGGAATTGGGCAGAAGACAAAGCAAATCTGAGAAGTTCAGTGATCTGTTCTTAAATCTGTTCTTAATTATATTTTTGTCTCGTGTGCTCTGTCCCAGGCATTTGTTCTGCCCTTTCTGTACAGCTGAACTGCCTGGAGACAAATTGGTCACTTTATGCCTTACACCAAGACTGACACTTTTATAGTGCCCAGAAGACAGAGTTTTAAAATTCTATCATTTGAAAAATAGTCCTGATATCTGGGGGTGGAACAGTTCTGATTCTGTGGCAGAGGATGGAATAGATGAGCTGCACAGGAGATGGGCTGAGGTCCCCTCAGCTGCTGAAGAGATTTGGGCTCCTTGGTTCCATCTACTCTGATGGAAACAAATGCTCTCAGGTGGGGATGTGCATTGAAGCCTGGGCCAGCAGCTTGAGGTAAGTCTCTGGGTGAATGCTGACTTTAATTCAGACAAGCAGCTGCTTCAGAATGCTCTTCCTGTTTTTCTTCCAGAGTAATTGCAAAGTGCTGCTGTTCATTTTCCTTGAGCTTAGCTTACTCCTTGCTTTTCTGCCTTTGAGCTTAGCTTACTCCTCCCACCTCCCAGTCATGATCTGACTTAAAATAATTCATGATTAATCCAATCTTGAATATTTTGAAGCTCCTGCTGGCCAGTAGTTGATGAAGCAGAAATTACTCCTGTCTGTTGGGTAAATTCTCTGGTGGGAGCATCTTCCAGCTCAGCCATTCCCAGTCCTTGTTTTCAGGCCCAGCTGATGGTGGATCTTCTGTTCCCCGAGCTTGTTCTTGTATTCACAGCTTGTGGGGAATCCTTTGCTGACTGATTCCTCCAAATACATCCCTTCCCTCTGTCTCAGTGATATTTTTGGGTGTCTCCCTAAATCTGTCTCGTTCCAATACAGATCATCTGTAAAGAAATTGTCCTTGATGGGCAAGTTTTCCCTACAGGTTTTGCTTTTCGTGCTCTGCACAGCTTTTCTGCCCAGCCTTCAAAGCAGGGAAATCAGTGTAGACCCTTCTTCTCCACAGACTTGCTGTAGGCAATTTAACCAATTTCACTTCTCAACCAGAATTTTCCTTCAGTACATTTCTCTGTGCTTTCTTTAAAGCCTCCTGCCTAGTTTTCCCTCTCTTTTGGAGACTTCCCTGCTGGGAGTCTGAATGCTGCTGATCATGCAGGCAGGATTCAATTCAGAAAGACACAGCAAGCATAATTTATCCTTGAGCTTCCAGCCCCTGTGTTGTGTCAGGGTTTTGTTTCTGCTTTTAGTGAATGCACAAGCTTGCCACAAAGATTGTTTGGGCTGTCTTTAAAATGTGGGAAATTCTCTTTTCACCTTTTATATTGTAAACTTTTAGCACAGAATCCTAATACACAAACCCAGTAGCCCTCTCAATGTGGTGAAGAATTATTTTACAATCACACTACAATATGTTACGAGACTATATCAGATAAAGGAGAAAAATATCCATACCTCATGCACTGACCTCTGTCCTGAGCCAGTAAAATAGAAGAACCAAAACCCATGAAGTTTTAGTGAGAACTGTCCTGAAGGACCTGCTTCAGCCACTGGTCCAATGAATACTACTTTTCTGATTGTGAATTACATGGAATTACAAGCACAAGGCATCTTTGTTTTTAAGTAAAAGCAGACTAGAAGTTTCTTTTAGAGCAACCTGGTGAAAATTGCATTAAACACATCTTAGTCCTGAGATATTCATTACATTTATCTTATCAACACCTGCATTTTAATATTCTTGGTTTGAGATGTCACTGTGTATTCAAATACTGAAATACTAAACTCTGGTTCATGTACAAATGCCTCATATTGAGAAGGCATAATATTGAAATACTCAACATTTGGACTCCTTCTGGGCTTTCTCAGGGTAAGATGCAGCAAACTGACAGTGACTTCACCATTCTGCAGTGTAGGTTTATTTGACCATAATATTCATCTGGTACATTACAAGCTAAAATTTCATTTCTGCAGAATAGTCAGAACACAGTTAATTAGCAAAGTGCTGACCAGGCACAAACCCAGATCTCTCTCAAATGTGGAGGTGGCAGAAGGCTGATCCTGCAAGTTTGCTGTGTTTTTAATTGTCTGCTTGTGGCAAGCTCGCCCAGTAGATGCATGCACACGGTGCAGGTTGTCAGAGTTCTGAATACCTCCTTAAAAATCTGGGCTAAACTCGACTTCATTTGCACAGAGAACTTCTGTACCTCCAGCATGAGCTGATCTTGTTGGGTTTTTTTGGTTATTTCATTTATTTTTTCTTAAGGTAACCTTGGTAAAAGGCCTTAAATAGCAGAACTGATTCAGCTGATCCCAGGAAGGCAGAAGACCATTGCAATTTTGCTTTTTTTCCAAAAAACCCCACAGATTTTGCTGACAGACTTCTGCTCCCAGCTTGCAGTAATTGGTGGCAAACACAAAGCTAATTCCTTATTACACAGTATTTTCAGGGGGTTAATGGGCAAGCTGCTGAATACAAAACAGTGGCCAGTAAGGTGGCTCTTGGGAGAATAAAGATCTGTAATTCCTGTTCTCCAATGCTGCATTTTTGGTTTCTGTCTCTTCTCTCTGTTCTCCTTTTTGGAGGTTCACTTTTTGTAAAGGGATGCACAACCAAAGGCTGCCAGTGGTAGTTGACATAGAACATAGTGAAGGTTTGGTCAGTGATTTCCAAGTTCTTTGTGTCCATTTATATCTGGAATAGCCAGGAAGGAACTTACAGAGCAGAAGGATTTGTAGCAGAGACCTGAGAAACCTGAGTTATTTACAACAGTAGAATGGATGTTTTCCTTTTAGAAGAAGAAAGTGAAGAGAGAAAGTGAAAACATTTCTATCAAGGTATTCCAGCTGCAATAAAAGAAATTCTCACCCTTTTTACCACAGAGGAGAGCAGATAAAAATGCAGAGTTCATTTGTTGTTTCTTATTCTGATTTCATCCCAATTGTTTTTTCTCTTTTATTGACAGCTTCATTTTCAAATTAGGGTAATAGCATCATATTCTTTCTTGAATTGTGTATATTTAATTCTGTTTGTCTTGGGGGCTTAGTGTTAGCATAAAGAAATCCAGCTGAAATGGAATTTTCTCTAACACCATCAAGGGCAACCTTTGAAATCTGAAACTTGTGTGCTCTTATGATTCCTCTCACCCTGACTTACATCCTTACTTCTTTCAAAAAACAGCACTTAAAATAATAAGAACAAGCTTGCAGCACAGCAAGGCTCAGAAGAGTTTGGATCTTGAGTGGATCTCGAGTTTTATATCTTCAGACACAATATTTTAAAATTAGAACCAACCCTTTTAACGTTATGGGACATCTGAAGCCTGATATGTGGAATGGAGATAAATACATGTACAGGAGCTGAACTGAACCCTTTAGACACTGCCATCTGTTTATTGCTTTATTTCTGCTGGTTGCTGCAGCTGTGTGAAAGAAATTGGCTTATTTTTGAATAGCAATGCTAACAAATTAAAAACATAACAAACATGCTGCAAGGGCACTGACCTTTCCAAAGGAAGAGCTGGAGCACAACGAAGATTGACTTTATTTCAGTCTATTCCTTGTTTTCACAGCCAGTCCCAAGGGTGAAATTTCAGATAAGCCAGAAGTAATAATAATTCAGATAACTGCAGAGCACCTGACAAGGCATTAGAAAGATAAACCCCATTTCATCAGAAAAATTATTTATCTGGTAGCAAGGTCATGTGCATGAACTTTACTCTTCTCAATGGGTTATGTTGATTTAAGTAAAATTTTGTTCATTTCTTGTTGTGTGATGAATATTTCCAGCTACTGGCTGGAAGGCTAAAGTTAGGCTGAATTGCCATTTTAGAGAGAGTGCACTGTGCCAGAGTCATTCTGGAGAGCTTCCCAACTCCCTTCCCTATAGGTTACTGTTGTCAGCTGCCAGACCTCAGGCTACTTTTGACACTTTTATCCTCATGACTTTTTGTTTCTTTTGGTTTTTTTTTTTGTTTTTTACCAGTAGAATGTGCACATTTAAGCTTTTTAGAATTTATTTTTTTATGAGCATTTCCTATTAGTGTATTTGCTGAGTGGCAAAGGGATGAAGGTGTTTAAGAGCCCTCTTGAGGATATTTAATATAACCCTTAAATACTTGGGTTTGAAGTTTGTGATGATTTGGACTTAGATCTGTCAACTTGACTTAAAATCACTGCTCATATTGTTTTCTGTTGGAAAATACTGTATTCTAGGTCAATAGGAAGTTAACTGTGATGTCCTTTTTCCTGACATCCTGCTGAATCATTTGTCATGTGTGTGATTAGTACTTCTAAAAACAGTTCTGTGTCTCACATTTCAATAGATTTTTTATTCTGAATCCTATTTCTAATGAAGTCTGGGAGAAATTATTAAGTAGCTGAGGAATACATGGGATTTGAGCTTCACTAACATCAGTATCTTGTATTTCCATATGGAAATTACTTTCCAGGACTCCAGCTGAGCCATTGGGATGCTCCTTCTAGTTCTGTGTGCCTTTTTAAATGAGGTGAAAGCCTGATTTTTGTTTTAACAATTTACTTGGGCTATCTGGGATGGAGAAGAGCTGATGGAGGTACAATGTGCCTGAAGACACTTGATAATGAAAGAATATTCTGGAAGAATATTCTTGGTGGTTCATTGCTGATGCTCTTTGCTTTCTGGGTTTGTGAGACTGAGCCCTTGGGAAGTTGGGGGTCTTGAGTGGATCCACCTGCAAAGAGATGAGGGCACCCTGAAAAGTGCCATGCTTCTTGAGCAAATGAAAATCTGGAGTTTTTCCTGATGAAATCAGTTAACAGAGGTCATCAGAATGTCTATTTTGTGTGATCAAAGTGGATGGGGAGATTCCCAGTACTGGAACAACAAAAACAACAACAAAAGTGTGAATTTTGTTTACCTTCCTGAGCTGATCAGCACTTTCACACTGCAAGGCTCACTTTCAATGCTCTAATGGATATTAATGTACCTGAAATGTCTAAAAAATATTTAGGGCAGGAAAAAGTCCACAAGGATTGGTTTATTCGTTATTTCTATGACTCTGTGGTATAATTATGGTGACTCTTCACTAAAAAAATCAATGTGCTTAAATTTGGTCAAACTAAGTTTGTTGAAAAGTTTATCTGCTTATACTTGTAATTCTTTTGTTCAAGTTCAAGGTGATTTTGGAAGGATGGTTTTGTGAAGCCATGGTAGAGTAGAAAATGCTTCATGGGAAATATATTGTTTGCTATTAATTTATTTTTTCAAAATATCAAAAATACTTTTCCTTGAAATCTGACACATCTAGAGCTTAACATTGTTTGCTAAATGCTTTGCAGCCTGTGTAAGGAATCTTTACAGGAAGTTTTCCAATCCCACCAACAATGCAACCAGAAAGATAAATCATAAAAAAACCATGAGAGAACCTTGACCTTAGATTTCATGAGGAAAGAATCACACAAACCTACCTGAGCCACGTGGGGCTGAATGAGGAAGAGCTACTTCACTTTTGGGTTTGTATTGCAGAGAAGAGGCTTGTAGTCAAAGACTACTTGTAGTCAGGTTTTTTGAAGTCATTTGAGGATAAAAAGTAAAACTTGTGTATTGAAAAATAAAAATTGTGTAAAGTTTCCTGGTGGAATGTGAGAAAAGGTGAAACCTGACAGAAAACAGGAGGATAAACCTATGAAAGGTGAAAGACTGAAATGAGCCCAGAATAGCATTTCTCTTTATTCAGCCTGGTGTTCTCCTCCAAAAAAAGAGAAAAGATTGACTCTGAAGTCACAGAAAATGTGAGTGATCTGATCTTGTACCAACTGCACAATGACACATAATCCAGGGATTGGGGGTCTGGGATAACCAAACACAGCACATTCCCTGGCACAGGAGAACTCTTGGCTTTTGAGTCAATGCTAAACATTGTTTCAAGTGGAAGTTCAGGCAAAGATGAGGGTTATAAACCTCCATCTGAGGAATGCTGCTGTTATTGTGTATTATTGTCAAGAAAATCATGACTTGAACCGAGACAAGACAGCTTGATTTAACTTCATATAAACTTCTTCGTGGATTGCATTCGTTAGTCTTGGATGTTATCTCTAAAAATAGCACTTGAAAGTGCCTATCAATTAGATTTTATGGCATGAAAATGTCATTTCTGAGAGAGTCAGATATTGTATGAGATATGACAGTGCCCAGAGACCACATTGGGAGCAAAAATATTTCTGTCTTTCCCTTAGGCATCGGTTGAACTCTAACTTTGGATATAGGTTATGTAGACTTAATAGCTGGTTGATTTTGTTTGGGTTGGGTTTGGTTTGCTTTTTTGATTGATTCCAAGGTCCTTAAAATACCATTCAAAAGCTGTCTCAAATTTCAGCTGCCTTTTTTTTACAACAGGTTAAATTCAGGAATGACAGGGATTGTAAATCAAGGATTAGAGAGTTTGATGCCTTTTTCTTGTTCATGCTATATTTTTTACCATACTGGGCCTATCTCAGCTGTTCTCAACTTCCCCTTAACCTGAGGGATTTTTTTAAAAAAAATTCTTTTCTTAAAGATAGCTAAGTAAAACTAGAAATCTGTTCACTGAAGTTTTGGATCCAGCACTTTCCATTCTGCATTCTCTGCTTACACATATGCTGGAGGAGGAGGAGGAGGATTCTTTTGGCAGGTGAAGGAAAAAGAGCTGCATTTGCAGGAGATTCTCTCTTTGCAAAGTTTCACTGCTGAGAGTGAACCTGCAGGTTCATCTCCACACTCAGAGCCTCATTTTGTGATTTTTCTGGAGTCCAGCAATGGGAAAATGCCACTGAGGTACAGTAATGTAAAGTGCTGTCAGCACAGGATTTGGGGCTGCATTTTGTGTGATCAGATTGAAAGCTGCAGAAGCTTGAAGAAAAGCTCTCTGGCCAACATTTGCTCACTGAGGATTTTGGGTTCAGAGCTTTTGTATCCACAGAGAGTTCTGTGGGGGTCAGTGGAGAATTGGAAGTGGAGAATTAATTAGGGGAGGTGAAGTAGCGAAGCTCTTGGTGGAAGAAATCATTGAGGACAGCGGTGAAGGGCAGAGAAGTCAAACATGAAAAAGAAGGAATCTACTGTAGAAAACATAATAAAAAGGCATTGAGAGAGTCCCACCTGCTCATTCTTAGCTGTAAAATAACGTGCTGTAATTATGTGTGTCGAGTACATGTGGTCATGGCCACTCACTGCTTGAGAATGCTGGCAGAAATATCTGTGTAGTGTGATCTGATAACACCCCCTTAATCATAACAGCTGAATTGGAGAGAAGTTATTTTGCTAATTAGTCAATTTGTTCTCTAGAAATCAATAGGAAAGGGAAACCCTTTAAAATGTTACTTGCCACAATAAAGTGAGTAACACAGCTCATGATGTGCCTTACTATTAATTACTAACCCAAATTCTGGATATCAGGTGGAGTCTTGGCACCACTGAGACCGATGGGAACAATTCTGTTATTATTTGAGGAAAACAATTTTCCTGGGAGAATAGTTTAATTTTTTAATTGATGTTTTACCAGATATGTGTCACCTTTCCCACTGCTCTTGCACAGTCCTTTCTTTTTTTAAATCTTGAATTAATACATCACACCAGAACATGCTGTGAATGTCAGAGGATGCCATGTATGAGCGATACAAAAGGAATTAGCATATTCTCATGAAAGATAATAACGTTCTGCTGGGGTATCAGTGCTGGACATGTCAATGCTGACTGACAGGAGCTCACATTGCTCTGGATAGGCAGATGTTATGAATAATGGTTTGCTTAGCGAGTGTCGACGTTTCTGTGTCTCCACTGGGCCTGCAGGTTTCAGGAGCAGGTCTCAAATGCTTATTTTTTCTTTCTGTTGCATCTTGATTAGTGTGATGGAAGCTGAAGATAGGAGGGAGATGATATGGACTAGACTAAAGAAACTGGATATAATCAGTAAATGCAGTCTTTCATCAGTTCCTCTCCTGAGTCGTATTTTAAGCTATGAAACTAAAAGAGCTGTGGCTGGATTTGTGAAATGGATTAAAATCCATCTGCACTCACACCTGAGCCCAAGTTGCATGTACTTACTTAACCTGGTGTAGACTTGGTAATAAATTGATTTATATGGTGGTAGGTGACGAAAGAGTGAGCTGGGAAAGCATTTAACTCTAGTTCTTGGCATGCTGCCACTAGGAAAAAAATGAATTTCAAATGTGGTACACATCTGAGAGTTTATTTCCCTTCAGTGTAGAACAGCTTCACGGATTTCTCTTTCTTCCTTCTTGTAAAATGAAGTAAACCATCACAAGAGACTCTCTAATGGAGTCTCTGGTGAGTCCTTCCATCAAGAGAATGGACTTCTTCCAAGATTCCCACTTGGAGAATTTTGCCTTGGTAGGAAAGGGATTAAATAATATTTTGAGGAAAAGAAGCTTTTGAATGTCATATTATTGTTTATTAGTGGTTGATAGGTGCCTATGTGAGACACCTGGATTTAAAAAAAGCCAACAAAATCAGTATATCTCTGCAGCAAAGAGAAAGTTTTCCTGTTTGCATTATTCTGGATGCAGTACTGTGGGTCAGAGGAACCCAGGTAGGGCAGAGAAATCTTCCTTTCAATAAGGAATGCTGGTGGGAGAAAAAGGCAGAACAGGAATAGAGTCTGTGAGAAAACAGAGTGAGAAGAGAGATTTTAGCAGAGCCAGGATCACAGGAGGGAGGAGATGGACAGGAAAACCCCAGAATGGATGAGAGCAAGATTTCCAGTTCTTCAAGTGAACTGTAAAAATATGTATTTCAACCTGAAAGCCATTGAAAATCCATCTAGTCCCAAAGGAGGAGACCTGACTTGCAAAGGTATCAAAGCAGTTCACCCATCTTATTTTTGTATTTTGTCTGTCATGTGCTTTAATTGGCAAGGGTCATTGCTCTCACACCCGTTCTGATGGGACAATTATATGTGCAATAAAACTTTGCTAGGGAAGTTTATAAACTCCTTTTTGTGCACTTGTCTTCATGCTGTTAGCAAAAGGTGAAAGCAGTACCACCATTTCTGTATTGCTTTACATCAAGCAAAAAATTAATATTTTCAATATAATAAACAATGCTGCCTTTCCTTTTTTCAGCCCTCAAAATTAAACATTCATCGCATCAATGATAATCTTGAGGAAAAAAATAACCTTTTTTTTATGAAACCCTTTTTGCTGTTTAAACGGAGGAGTAGATTTAGCAGCAAATAAAAGCTTTAAATCTGTTTTCAATGTTTTGGCTGTTTTACGACCCAACATTACAAAGCCAGTAGAGACTGTAATAAATGCTCTATGTTCCAAGTATTCTACAATCTCTCCTGATTATCCAAGTGTAGCTTTATTTTCCTGTTCACTTGTTGTCAAGGAATTCATAGCTGTTAACAGCTGATGTCTGAGGGTGCCACCAGCCTGGTGACTTGATGGTGTCAATAAAATTTGTACAAGGCATGAGCTCAAATCCCAGAAATGGTTGTAGAGCCTCAGTCTAAATAATATGAGATTACCTGAGACAGTAAAACAGGAGCATTTAGGGAATCTTGCTAAAGAATAAGTAAAATGCTGAAGAAAATTTTATTTTCTAGGAGTTAAAAGGCTGGAGAAAAGCAGAGATTATGTCTTGGTTGTGAGAGTTCATGGCATGAGGCTTTTGCTGCCTGATTGTTGTTGACTGTGGTGGCAGAACTGTTGAGGTGGTGTTTGCCAAGACCTTCTTGTGTTATGTTCCTTTGCTGTTTATTGCTCAAAACATGAAATATGTAATAAAATAGAGTACTTGAATGAATGTGAAATTAATGTATTTTAGAATTAAAAAAATAAATTAAAAAGGCAAATTAGAACATGCAGTGTACTTAGGTTTTCTGGATGAACATGAATCTAAACACTTGACTCTAAAACAAAATGCTATTCCTAGTTTTGCCAATTATTTCTCTTTCTCACACAGAGATTTAAAAAACATTAAAGTCTCTTATGTGAGAGCTCATGCTGCATGATTCCAATGACCTCTGAATTTTCTGCGACCTCAGGAAGCATTTGCTCTTCTTTTCTGAAGAAAATTAATGAAACTTCGAGCAAGCACTCTCATGCATGTCTGAAAACAAGTCAAAATAAATCTTTGCTTAGATGACTTTTGGTCTGGGGCTATCAAAAACTTTCCATTTTAGATTAAGATCTTTAGCTCTTTAGCTGAAACCACTTTATTTCTTTAGGTGAAAGTAGATGAACAAGAAACAGCCAACAGCCATGACAGGAATATTCAGGTTTTCTTGTATGTAGGAGAAACCCTTTATCAGTTCCTTGATTCCATTTGGCTGCAGGTTTAGCAGAACAGTATTGTTGAAATTTTGTGTTTATCTCTGCTTCTAGATCAGGAGATAAGTATGATTAATATAAAAGAGGTTGTATTTCTTTGGTAGGGAATGAAACCACAAGGTCTGACTTTGGCAATATGACCTGAGCTTTGCCTTTGAATTCCCTTGTTATAAACCCAAACCTAGAAAAAGGAAAATGGTCCATGGTTTAATTTGTTTAGTACAAATTCCAATATTGTATCAAAGAGCTGAGATACGAAAATGTAAATTCTGAGACAGTGGCCAAATGTGAGAAAAGTAGAAATTCTGGTTTTACTGAAGGGAGAAGAGATTTTAGCTGTAGGACTAAGCAGGCTGTGCCCAGTGCTTTGCATAACCACAGCAGTTGGCCTGAATTTGGTTCTGTTTGTATTTCCTCAAAACTTTCCCTGATTCCCCTGGTGTTAATATATTTAATGAGTTGTAAATCAGTGCCAAATTTAGCTTCTACCTGAAGCACTGAACCAACAAAAGCAAAGCAATTCTGAATTCACTAAATCTTAATGTTGTTTTAAAATAGTTTTTAATGGGGTTAATTTCTTTAGGTTTTCCTTTCTCTCGGGGTACTATAACTTGATTAATACAGTTTCCTTTCATTTTGACATTGTAACACGGTCTCGTTAGGCCTGCAATGAAATTGAATTGCCGTCATAATATCACATCATAAAGGCATATTAACAAAATCTCTGTAGACTTCCAGTGGAATCATTTTTCCATCATAACCTTAATGTCATTGAAGAAGGCTTTTCCTGAGTGTGGGAAGAAAGCAGAGGAAGAGACAAACTGGTTCTGGGACTCATTTATAAGACCCAGATTTGTCTTGTATTTCTTGCCAGGCACGGCGAGCTAACTCATTTAAATGTTACAAATAAATTCTGTGTAGTGTCACTTATAAATCCAATCAATTCTGTTGCTTATTGTTTGTGGAATTTGTTTCCAACCCTTGAAAGCCTTATAAGCCAGTGATGCTTTGTTGTGTTGCAGAATCCTAACTCCCACTCTTCTTAGGCAGCAAAATCAGGGTTATCCATTTATAAAATGACAAGATATCACTGACATCTTTTGGTGGCATGCAGGAGTTGACAAACTTCTATTTTTGATCCTTACCCCTAAGAGGGATTTTAATCTCCTTCACTAATTTACTGGTTTTAAGTGCAATTAGTTGGCTGCATTCTATAAAGCTGAACTAAACCAGCAGAATTTAAAATTCAGGGAATATTTGCTGAAGGTTTTTAAAGACTATTGCAAAAGTTTATTTTCTGCAGTGAGTTACTGTGCTTTCATTACCCTTAATTGTTTTAGCACTGTCTGGGTGGGTTAATCAAGGAATAAACCCAGCCAGTAGGTGGTACATAAATTTAGACATATATATTAAATCTTATTAATAGGAGTAACATATTTCAATGGAAATGAAAATATCTGCTTCTGTAGAGAACAGATAATTTATAAAAAAATCTAAGTGGTTAATTAATTTTGTGGAATTGTGGTGTTTCTTCGACCATATTCTGTCTTTTTCCAACTGCTCTGTTACATGAGAGCTTTAAAGAAGATCAGCTGTAATATCAAAATGTAGGATCTAGATGCAATCTTTTTCAATCATCCCAGAGATAGGAAAGAAGATACAGTAGGAAAGGTTCAGATTCTGGTCAAAATAAAATAGGGTTTTCACTGAATGATGGAATCCACGACTCTCCTCACTCATCCAAAAGTTTTCCTTCACACAGAAAGGGAGGTAGAAAAAACAATGATTGAATGAGTCTCAGCTTTGGTGGAAGAGCAGTCTCCAAAAGAGAGTGAGTGATCAAGGATCATTAATGAACACCATCAATCTCCTCACGTGAGTGGGCACTAAAAAAGGATAATTCCACAAAGCACGTTGATGAACCTGGAGATTTGCAGGGGCTGAGGTGGTGGAACTGCTCTGTGTTCCTTACTCCATCCCACCTGGAGCCAGTGCCTCCCTCCTGTAGTGCTGCATTTATATTATTTATAATATAATACATGATAAAAATTGTTATTAAAGCCCCTGAACTGTGCTCCTTGGGGAGGATTGGTGGTTTGTGAAGTTCCCTGTGGCTGGGACACGGAACAGCCACGTTCACAGCTCGGGGTGCAGAGCTTTGGAACAGTGCAGGCTCCAAAACACAGCTTTGCAAATTGAAATATCTGAAGACATTTGCATGATTAACTCCCTGACTATCCTGGGATGATTAGATCTGCCAAAGTCACATGTTTAAAGTATTCAGCCAATTTAATCAGGCTGAAAAGGCTTAATTTATTTCCAAGTGTTTAGCGTGATTATTGGTTTAAATCATAAACAAAAGTTAACAACAACAACACCAACAAAAAGTGATGTGGGTGGTGCATCACTTACTGCTTTATGTAACGAGGCTTGCTGATATTTCATGGCCTGTTCTGATGCAGAATGAGAAGCACAGGAAGAGGTTTTTTTCATATTGGCAACTGTGTATTATGTTAAAATAAAACATGTAGCAAAAGCAACACCTCCCTCCTTAAATCAGCCCCCACTCCCCTTCCAGCCTGGATGATCAGAGCCTGGATTTTCACAGCTCCTGAATCACTGAAGTGCATTTTCAGCACGGGGAATGATGTGATGAGCAATCCTCTTCCTCTATTGATCATTCTTCCCAGTTCTTTTCCATGAGAAAAAAAATAAAAAATTAGGTGATAGTACTGTTTATAAGAAACATTGAAACCCAGGAAAATGTCAAATTATAATGATTTTTGTGCCACTGTGACCGTGCCACTCTTGTTTCTAAGTGTGGAAGCAACTATGGTAAGACAAACCAAGTGGAAAAATAACCTTCAACAATGGCTCCCTTAGAATATTTCAGGAAAACATCGAATTTACAGAGAACTGACAGCATCAATATGATCCTAACCTGCATGTACAGAGCTCCTGTGTGTGCAAACACGTGTTGTGTTTTGGACACCACGAAGTTCCAGTGGAAATTTAGAAGGTTCTCCCTTTTGTTCTTGTTTTCCATTGCAATTATTTCTTTCTACTCATTTGGAAAATGAACAGATTGTTTTGGGGTTTGTTCCCAAGTCTAGTATTGTGCTGTTAGGCTCCTGATAGGATAAAAGTGCAAAATGAGCTCCAGAAATTGAAGAAGCCATTTGGAAAAGAATAAGGTACAGCTCGGAGGGGAGAGTTAAAAGGACTCTATGTGGGTAAAACATCCTTTGACTTGGGGAATTTTGAGTGAATTTATTTTATTGGCAGTTAATACCAGCTTTAGGGCAGTAATCTGGATATTGGGGGGGAAAATACATAACCATTTAAACAAGCAATTTATGTTTCACCTGTAATCCTAAATTCCACCAATGCCAGTTGTTCTTTACCCTGCTGGAGAGGCAAGGAGAGGGTGGTGGGAGGCTCAGCCATCCTGCCTGGCAGAGCTCTAATTGTTCCATCTAAATGAGGAGGAGGGGGTGTGATGGAGCTCCAAGTGTCTCCAAATTGCTCCAGAGAGAAAGGGAAAGATTTGTTTTCCAGTGCTCCTGGGGATGTGATAAAGAATAATGGAATTAAACCAGCAGCAAAGCAGATTGAGACTAGACATCAGGAAAACATTCCAGTTGTAAAAACTTGCACCACAGAATATATTGCTGGGGGAAACAGTGGAGTCTCTGGCACTGCACTACTTAGGAGCAGACTAAAAAAGTGTATTCAGGGATAATTTAAGTAGATTAAGTCCTGCATTGGCTTCTGAAGATAAATTAATTCAGTTCTCCAGGTCCACCTTTCTGTTGTGTGATGAAAGCTGATGCCAGTCATGAAACAGATGTGGGTTTGCTTTTGAATCAGGTGCTTTAGGACAAGAGTCAAGTGATGTCTCTCCTGTCCACTACAAGGATGAAGACAGAAGAGAGACAGGTTAATCTTGTTTGATTCCCAGCACTTGTTCTCTGCTGTAGAAATGCTTTTCCTTCCAGAAAGAGATTTTTCTTTTGCTGCCTCACTGCTGGCTGAGCCTACAAATTACAGCACTTTGTTTGTGTGCTTTTCACTTTGTTTTAATCACAAGTGAAATATATTTGTTGAAGTTGTTGAGCTACAACTAAACATCCTGCTAAACTAAGGAGAAAAAACTCTCACACCAGCATAAATGAAACTTTATGATCACTACTGGAGTCATTTAATTTACAAAGGATAATGTCATGAGGTGGATGATTGTTTGTTTGTTTTAATTCTGCTGCCAGTTCAAGGTAGCAATTGTGCATTCTTTAACATGTGCCAGTACAGCATTGCAAAAAGAATGTCCCTTTAAAAGGGCAGCCCATACTGAGCCTCCAAATTTCACTACTTCTTTCCACTCTCTTACTTTAGGTAATCTTTTGACAATTTTATTAGAACAGATACTTCATCCTGACAATATCTGAAGATAGAAGTTGCATGTAGCTTTTTGTTAATTAAGGAGGAATTACTCCTAAGGAGAAGTCATGACAGAGTAATATTTACTTTAGAACGTTTTCTTTTCCATTTGTGTGCTTGAGTGATGCACCGGGTCTTTCACTCGATGAATTCACAGTTCTTGGTGTCTTTCACTCTTGTGACACTGTCACTGTCTCAGAGGTGTTGCTGTCTGGATCAATTTGTCTGAACTCAACTTGATTTTTACCCTGATTACTGAGTCGCCACATATTTGAGATTTCCACCCAGCAAACACTAAGGGCTGAAAGCAAAATTCAGAGTTAATAGAACTGAGGGTGTTTTTGGAGGACAGAACCCTAAAATCACCACTTCAAAATGTTCATTGTCAACTGTGTTTGGGTTTGCCTACGATTTCTGGGTTTTACTGATGACATAAATAGATACAATTATTTGGCACAATGCTCTCTGCTGTTTGTGGGGGGTTTTGTGGACATTTGGACATTTTCACCAAAAAAAAAGCTCTCTCCTTTATCTGAACTGAACTCTGTGCCATGCCAGGGTTATCAGTTGTCTGGGCTTGCTGTTTGAATTCTGCATCACTCATTAAGATATGTACTGGACTCTGTGTTTGGATGTAATAGATTGGGATGTAAGTGATATAAAGGAAAGAGTTGTGAAGCATCACAAGTGACAGGTTGCACTATATAAATTTTCTAAAAAATTATTTCTAGAGTGTTCTTGCTAAACAACTTGCCTGATCCACAAATGTTTTCCTTTAAGGACACCTGATGATTAAAAAGATGACAAAGTTTATTTTCAGTACTCTGCACAAAAACATTTTTCATCCACTGTAGATTCCCATTACTACATCTATATGCAAATAAGTAAAACAACTACATTTTTTTAGCTGCACAAGCCTGCCAGTTTCAAACAAGAAAATCCTCATCTCCAACTCAACATGATTATATTAAGTACAGGATTATGTATATAATACATGCACAAAATTGTTCTCGTTTTACTTTCATGCTCTCCGTGCCAAATTCAATTTGGATTTATTAACTGCAGTCTGATTTGATAGTGGTCTGTGGACCAGGAAAATATTTTTGGTGAAATTTTAACAGTCACATCACATTATGTAACAAATGTCTTGTGTCATGTACTGTTATTTCAGTGTCAGGACGTTTGACATGATGTAATGTGATCCGAGGTACAGCAAGCGATGCGGGATAATGCTCCACGCAGTGTGCCAGAAAAGGCTTTGTGTTCCTGAATGTTCTGCAGCTTTGTGTCCACGTTCCTGGTCTGCAGGGGTTAAGGAACCTCTGGGCAGAAGGGCAGGTGTGGAAAATGTAGCAGGAATACCCCGGGGGAAGTGCTGTGCAGGATCAGTGCACTGAGGGCTCCCTTTGTCATCCTCACGTTTGTACTGAGCTGCTTTGCCAGGTCAGGTGAGTGTGCTCACCTCAGGCAGCACCAGACTCTGCAGTTCTGCTGTCCCACACAGGGCTCAGCCCTTTCTTGAAATTCAGAACAGGCTCGAGCACACTTCACATTTATATGTGAATGTTTCTTGCTCGGTGAAACCTGGAATTTCACATCCCGACCTCTGACTGCCAGGGAATATCAGGTCAATGCACATCAGCAGATGTCTTCACTGTGCTTGGCTCTGTCAGCATCTTGGAAACAGTCAAGGCCTGAGTTTAACATCTCAGTTCGCTGGGTTCTGCTCATTCCTCAAATTGTACTTAAGCAAATGATTTCACAAACATTATCTTTCCCCAGTTGCTTTTGTCAGCCACGTAACATCTCAGATTCTTAATGTCTCTTCCAGAGACTGTAATTCTTTTAGACTGCCTGTTTACTGACAGCTGTTCTCTTCTTACCTACTTGTTTTCAAAGGAAAAAAATTAAAATGTTGAACAATATCTATTTGCAAAATCTTTGCTTAATAGCTGGGTTCACTGGTGACAGCCAGGAAGTTGTCATTCTTTCTTCTTATGTTCTAATGCAGATCTAGTGAGAGTAACCAGGGGAACAAGGAATTTTCTGTACTTGTAAGCTACACAAATGCATGCTGGAGGCATTGCAGGCTCCCTGTTATCTGTGTATCACTGAAGCTCTGTGCAAACAGAATACAAAAATACTGTGTGTAAAAAGGAAAAGGAAGGCAGGGTACACATTATGTAAATTGGCTAAAAAAGCCCTCAAAATAATTTTTTTTGCATGAGCTAACGTGGGAACTGGGAGTATAACAGGCATGGAGAGAAACCTCTTCCTGGGCTTTGGGTGATTGTTTCTGCTTAGCTCTGTACCTGCAGAACCAATGTGAAAGTGATTGCAGAGGTCAGGAATTCCCTGCTGTGTGCAAGGTCCACAGTGGTGGGAGGCAGATACAAAGCTGGTGTTGAAAACTGAAGAAAATTTGATTTTTGTGTGACATGGTTTGAAAATAGGCAAAGTCAGGCTGGACAGTGCTGGGGTGGTGAAGAGACTCTGGTTAAATGCATGGGAAAGGAGAGTGAGGTCAGTGCCTGTGGTTCTCACTTGTCAGTCCATACAGTCCAATGGAGTAGAAGGACTTTCCTATTTTATTAAACATTATAAACCATTAGGCAGTGGTTGGTCTCTCAAGGGCTTTCCATAACCTCTTTCAGTGCCAGAGAACACAAAGGCCAAAAACTCTGCAGGTTTGGGCAGGGTCCTCTAGGGTTTTAATACTGTTCCTGTTTTCTTTCCTTCAAGTAAACCTGACACAAATTACTTTTTGGAATTCACTAGAACTGATGTTTTCTATTCTCCTTTTGAACTCTGTTAACATTTAACCAAACTCATCTTGACAGAGCACCAGATCTCTCTGGGTTCACTGAAATCAACAAGACTCTCAGTCACTTGACAGGGATTGGTTTAATTTGCAAGTGTGAAATGGTTGTTGCCAGCTATAAGTACATAATACATCCACGAAAACAAGTTTTATTTTCAGGCCAATGACAAAGATACTTTGCACTACACACAGCACATGCTTAGCAAGTTGAAAATAAAACAGAAGGCTATCAATCTCCAGGCTTGGCTAAGTGCTTTAAGGATCACTCTCTTCAGGGTGCTAACTCATTGATTAAGCACACAGATCATTTTCCAACTACCCCTGACAGTTAATCAATAATTTTTGGCTCTATTCACCAGCATTATCGATATTTACCAGTCCAAATAAAACGTGTCTGATTTTGCCTTTGCTGTATTACTGTACTGCCATAATTAAAAAAGAATTATCAGTCTGTCCAAAATTACTTTATAGACTGGGATGTTTAAACAACTCAAGCTGTGGACATTAAGACTCAGCTTTCAAAGAGCTTGGAAGTAGCAATAATATCTCAATATCACCCCCCAGTTTGGAGGTGAATGTGAGGAAGGAATTCATTGCTCTGCTCCAGAGTTTGTGCAAAGACACCTCTGAGGAGTTGAGATCCAGCTCAGCCTTGCTGGGTGTGTTGGTCATTGAGTGCTTGTGCAGACTTAGAGGAGTTTGGTGTCTCTGATGCCTCCAACATAATTCACACTTTTCATCTCAAGCGAGCTACTGAAACTCTCCAGAAGCAATTCCTTTATAATAGGAAAAGCATTGTTAAACTTTACTAACACTTAACTAACACCAGATGTCATTTAGTAGAGATGAGACTAAAGCAAACTGCTCCTACATCCTTCCCCCAGTTTCTAAGGTCATGAGCTGTTTCCATCTGGCTTGGGTTGGTTGGGTTTTTATCAACAGCATCAGGTTGTTGAAACAAGTGACTTTTAAAATTCTGAAGTGTAATTCTGTCTCTCCAGGAGAATGAGAATATTAATGTGGCATCACATCAAGTCCAGAGTTTGTGGCAATGTCTAGAACTTGTCCTCAGTTTCTTTTCATTTCTGAGAAATCCTTTCCAGCATCTCTCTGAAGCATGAGCTGTGAAGTCTAAATGAGAGCATAATTCCTTCCCCTCCATTCATACAGCCATTCACAGTGTATGCAATATTCCAAATACAATTTAACAGCATCTGTCTGGTGAGCTGATCCATGACTGACAAAATATCAAGATTAGTACACTGGGGTCAGGTATTGTTTAAAAAATGTTCAGTATATTNCTTGTTGCATGAATTGATCTTGTCCTTAAGGATTAGAAGCTGATTGGTTTTCAGTTTCACCAGAAATGACCCCTGACAGATTTTTCATTGCATTGAGACACTGTCAACTGAAAAGGGTTTTCTTCTTATCCAGGTCAATCCATTTCATTCAATAATGGAATAGTGCTGTGTTTTGCAACTAACAGAGTAATGTCACAGGGGAGGCTCAGTTGAGAGCTCACATGTGAGCTCTGATGGGCAAACAGACACAGATTTGTTGATTTGTCCCATGCTTTGTGCTCTTCAGTGGTGCAATAACTACCAGGACTGGCAGCACTGCTGGTGTGGGTGCAGAGATCTCAGTGTGGTGCTGCTGTGTGATTTCAGCTTTACTGGGCTGGATTTCACCAAAAAACAGAAGGGTTTGGGTTGGGAGGGACCTAAAACTCACCCAGCCCCACCCCTGCCATGGCAGGGACACCTCTCACTGTCCCAGGTTGCTCCAAGCCCTGTCCAACCTGGCCTTGGACACTGCCAGGGATCCAGGGGCAGCCACAGCTTCTCTGGGCACCCTGTGCCAGGGCCTGCCCACCAAAATCATGGCTGATGAAATAACCTGGGCAGGCCGCACTGAAATCAGCTCAGATGTGCCCAGCATTGTTGGGATCCACCTTGCCTTGGCTGAGGAAGGGCACAAACATTCTCAGCTGAGAAACAGCTCAGAGACTATGAAGAATTTTTGCTAAAAAGGTGCAAAATGGCTGCACAGAACTGGAGCAGTGATGATCAGTATCACATTAATATCATACTTTTATGTAAAATGCAAGTGTGTTTCATATAAATGTCCTGAGATTCCATTTCATTGAACTGGCTGATCTCAGAGTGCTTAGAGTGTCTCAGGTAGGAAGGGTTATGATATCAGGAGCTTTAATTATAAACCTTAATCATGATCCTTCTGAGTCAGTCTCTGGCACTTTTTTGTAAATGCTTCCTTTTTCTGCACAAACCATAAGTTTTCATTATGTCTTTCTTTTTTTCTAACACTGTTTTAATTAAAAGTTCAAGTGGAACTGAACTAGTAGCTAGCCAGAACAGGAACTCAACACAAGCATGGTCTGTTTTTTTTTCTCCACCAGTTTTATCCTCATGTCAGAGCTGGTAACACTCTCCAAATCTTTATCATTTTTTCACTTCAATGGAAAAATCAAAGCCACTGTTGAAATACACATAAAGTCATTCTGAAGAATGAATTATTAATAAAAACAGTGATAAAGCTTGGTCCTTCTACCAGCAATGACAGGAATTCTGTTGACTTCCGTGGGGTCAGGGCTTGCCTCTTGTGACTCCAGGAGAGAGAAAAGGCAGCTGAGAGCTATTTTTGCATTTCACAGTCCTTGGGATGCTTTATATCCCTCTTTACCCTGAGCTGCTCAAACGAGGATCATGTTCAGAGCCAAGGACTGCCCCGGTGTCTGCCTGGAGACAATTTCTGATCTCTGAATAAATGATTAGTTGCAAATGGTGCACTGGTATCTGTGGTCTTTATCACCCCTTGTTTCCATCATGTGCAGGATTTTCCCTTTCTTTTCTACAGAGAAGGAGCTAAACTGACAGCTTTATGTATGATTTGTGCCAGATAAAAATTTATTAGAATTCGCAACATGGCGATTATCGTTTGGGATGTTACGTGCCTGCATAAGTCATTGTATAAAGGATTAAAAGCCTAAAAAATGTTAATAATAAAGCCCCCAGATCTAATAATTTAGATTAGAGATTAGAATTAATTGAATTAGTCTTTGATCTTGAGTGTTAAGTTTTAAGAGAAAAGTTCAGCAGGCATTTGTCGCTCTCTTTCCAAAGAACCAGCCAGTGCTAAGTGTGGCACTGGAATGCATCTGCACTCTCATCTGTATGGCAAAAAATGGACACCCAAAGCAAGGCCAAAGAGGATTTTTCCATCCAGCTTTTTCTCAAGGCAACAGAGCTAAATGTTGGCTTAGTTCAATATTTATAGGTATTTCAGCTTTTAATTTTAATTTGAGGAACGTCTGCTGTGAGAGCTTTACTCACTGATGAGGTGTTATTAGTTAAAAGTGGTGAAGCCTTTGTGTTTGGGTGTGTGAATGCTGCTGTTGTGAGGATTAAAGTAACACCTAAATTATTCAATATCCACCATTCTGATATCTATTATCATGTTATTATATTATTGTGTTATTACATTAGCTGATTCCTGCTCACTCAGACTGCTCTGTTGTATTACCTGCAGGCAGGTAGAGAGCTCAGAACTGTTTATTTGAGATTATTATTTTCATGTCACATCTGCAAAGCTGTTTTATTTCACATTATTCCATCTCCTCATTTGTGTCTCATGCAAATGCCCTCAGTGCTCCTTTGCAATTGCACAGCTGCAGAGCAGAGGGGCTCTGCTGCTATAAAAATCCAGGTATGACACTCACAGGAGGCTCCATCTCTGGTATTCCCTACTGTATGGAAGTGGTAAACATACATCACCTCAGCTGCCTGCTTTGCTACAAGTCATGTTTTTGCAGATAATTCCCTCTTTATATTTGTGTTGCTTTTTATTAGCCAGAAAAGCTGTAAAAACTCATTCGTTGCCAAGCGAACGTAGCGAATCCCAAACATAAATATTTCTCCCTGCTAGATGGTGATGTTTTATCTGAAGAGGTTTGCAATTACCAGGGAAGTTTAAAAACAAAAAAAAAAAAAGAAAAAAAAAGAAAAAAAGAAAAAGCAAAGGGAAAACAAAATGAAAGCAGAGCTACAGGAAATGAATATTTAGAACACAGTCTTGGGTGTTGTGGCTGTCTAAGATGTGCTACACTACCTGACAGTATCTTAGCAACTTTGAAAAGCTATTAAAGCATCTTTAATTATCTCTCTTACCATTCACTTTGGCCTGCAGAGCATCTCCAAGCGTGTCCTCACATCTCTATGTGACACTGAAATGTACGAAATTCCTGCATTGTGTTTGCTGTCATAATTAGTAAAGCACAGTGAACATTTCAGAATGAATAAATTATCCCATTAATTTATCCTCTTAAGTAATACACAAACAAGGTTCAACACTTTTTCTTCCCCATTTTAAGTTATGGATCTTTTGCAAGCATCTCTGGGAAAAGTGGATTCCTCAGTCTTTTGGGTTGTGATGACTTTTTCAATTTCTTCAGATGAATCCTGTGATTCATCTGCAATCCAAGCAATGTTTGCTTCACTGCCTCTAATGCCTGCCCTATTTATTAGTTAAACATTTTGCTAAATACAGGCAGATTTGACATGTGCCTCAGTCCCTGGCTGAAATGAAGCTTTCCAGTAAGTAAGAGCAATGCCCTTGCATTAAGAAAGAATTTAATATTCGCTATATTTGAAACCATAAGGGGTCTAATTCCCGCTCTCTTCTTTTATTTCCCAGTTTTCTCTGCTCTCTAAATGGAAAAATTGCATCTTCACACAGGTTTATTTCTCTGAAACAAAGTTAGGTCCCCTCAAACATGCACTTAATGAGCAATCTCAGGAATGCCTGGCTAAGGAGAAGACATCAGGGACCTGATTTACCCTGACATTTATGGGTACCATTCTCTGGCCTCAGGGAGATTTGCACCTGCCTGCTGACTTGGACTTGGGCTCCATGACTCATCACACAGTTCTGATGTGGGAAATTGGAAAAAGGTACAAACACTCAGGAAACTTCTTTATCTCTTATGCTGAGTAGATATCCCAGCAGTGACTCTTGCTGCTGCTCTCTCTCCCTTTTGGAGTATCCCAAGATATCCCTTTGCTTTACACACCTGAGTGTGAATGTGTCCCATGACAATCAGTCACTAAAACGTGGTCTTTTGGTATCTTCCTGGGAGTGGAAGAAAAAAAGCTCCTCTAAAATTAGAGGACCTGACCCCCTTTGATCACAGATGATCGAGGTAAAGTGCTTGGGCCTGACAGAAGTGCTTTAACTGATTGGCAAATATAATAGGAGTGCAGTTAGTAGAATAGTCTGCCAAAATTGAGGTCAACCATTGATGTTATCCCTTCACAATCTAATAGGAAAACATATATTTTTGCCCTGAAGGAAAAATGTGGTTACTGTCAATCTAATCTATGTTAAAATTGTGAAAGAACTGAAAAAAAAAAAAGTTACACTAATGAAACTGTTCAGTGTGGCTGGTGCAACTTTACATTCAAGAACAAGACAGCCTCCAAAAATAACAATCCAATGCTTGTGCAGCTCCTTCACATTTTAGTCATTCAAGAAAAATATACTCTTTTTGCTGTGGGGATAATGTCTGTGGATTTTAGTGTCTTCATTCCAGAATTTTTACTGTGTGTAGAACTCTGTATAAGATCATAGATACATATGACTGTGTGGTAATAAAAGCAAGCAGACAACAAGCACATTTTGTGTCTTGGAGCACATTAGACAATAAAAAATCTACATGAAAACAGTTAATGCAAAATTAAATGTGTAAACTAGTGAGACAGGAGGGCCTGCCATATAAGTAAGCTAAAACCCCTCAGGCTGGGAGGCAGCTCACCAGAACCAGAGAATCTCAATTTTCCACATGACAGGCTACCACCTCATTTATAATGATATTTTAATCATAAGACATCCATTCTTTAAAAAGGGGGGAAAAAAATCCAAATTCTAATGAACAAGACTTCTATTGAACAATTCTGTCATTCCTCCCTTCAGCTGACAGATATTGCTGTTGGATTGCAAAGTTTCACTTAAGAGAAAGTTTCATGATAAATGTTTCCAGTGTGAACAGGTGAATGGGAATCAGCTGTGATTATCCTTGAGCTCATTACAGTCAGGCTCCCACCCTGCATTGCTGACATCCCCATTCTGAAGAGTATTTGAACTGGATTCAATTGTTCCCTTTTGATCTCAGAGGTAATGTCAAACTAGAGCCTTGAAAAGAGCCTCCCAAAAGAGGTTGCATAAAGTTTTATTAACTTCAGTATGAGAAAATATAATTGGAAAATAAGGAAGCACCAGTGGTATTCCATGGCAACCTCATTATTTGAAGTGGGGCTTAAATCAGATTGCTATAAACACCTTCTTCTCAAAGGTGGGCTATCAAAACATCCATTGTACATGAGGATGAGAAAACAAGAAGTTTTTTGCGAAGAGGTAGATAGCTTAAATATTTCAATCAGCTGTAATGAAATATGTGGTACAGAAATCCTGAAAAATACCATTTTTAATAAAGAAAATGTGTTGTGGGTTATTGATACAGTGAGTGTATCAAAGTCAAGAGCTTGGCTGAGAGATGGGGATGTCTTTTAAGCTGTCAGCCCAAAGCTTTGTTAATGGTGATGCAGATGGATCTGATCCCCATGGAGGAGACACCACTGGTTATGGTGATGTGCTTTAGCATCACCAGAGCTCATCACACGAGGTTTAAAACTTCCTCAGTGCTTGGAAGTTCAACCTGCAGTCCTCTCCTGGTCTGGGTAGATTATCTGAAATTAGGATTTCTATAATGCCTCTGTTAAAAAAAAAACAAAACAGTGTCTGATCACTCTCTTAGTTTTAGTTATGGCACTCATTTCACACACATATATTGTGTTATCAAACTTGAATATTTTATTTTGACCCTGAAGTCCTCAGTGCCTGTTGAGCAGAGGCCATGCTGCAGTGGTGTCAAGGTTTGAGTGAAGTTTGCAGCATAACTTAAGAGGTTAAAAAAAAAATCACATTTTTCTCACCATTTATCTTGTTTCAAAATGGCTGTCACAGGAGAAGCATGAGTGAATATATCAAAAGTGATTTTATTTAATACTTTCAATTTTGTATGCTTGATCAAATAAGCCACAGAGTATTGTATCTATCCATGGATGGATGAGTGTGGGCAAAGCTGAAAAACTGTTGTACATGGAAACAGAGTAGTTTTTTAATGTACAAATCATTCATACAATTGCATGACTACTCATGGTAAAAACAAACTTTAAAGGCTAAATCAACTGCTTGTAGAAAAGCTCATTATGATTCTTTGGTAGCCTACTTAATTTTTTTCATTTTGTTTCAAGTTGACCCCTTGTCAATTTGGGGATTTCGTGAACAAGCAGGCTGACTGAAATTCAGGCAGATGGGGCTGCCCTGAATGCAAAGGTTCTCTTGGTCAGAGAGCCCAAACCCCACTGTAAAATTTCCCCCCTTTTCTCCTGCAGCTGACAGACTTTGGGAGACTTTTGGCCATTCTGAGCTGCACTTCAGGTAACTCAGGGGCTTCGTTTGCCCGTGAAGTGCGAGGTGCAATTGAGATTTCCCTGGTGTTATTAAAGCTTGAGGCAGTGGCTGTGGCTGTTTCAGCACTGGCAAGGCTGGAGGAACACAAATGTGGTGCTATTTTTTATCTTTCTCTCACTTTTGCCAAGTTAACAGCAGGTATGACCCCAAATAGCAGGAAACAAAACACAAAAATACACCAGGGCCTCCCCTCTGGGACAGGCAGGGGGACCAGTAATCCTCATGCACATTTCTTTCATCTCTAATTGTACCTACATATTCAGATAGCCAAGCTTGAAAAAACCCAACAAAAGTACATCTGGTTTGCTTTGTACAAGCCTGAACTGATACCAACAGATTTAAATGGTTTGAAAAAAAGTAATATCTGAACCAAACTAGTAGTCATTTTATCTTAAATGGTTTATCTCTTCAATGGCCATCATCTAGTAAGTAAGTTTTTTTTTTTTCCTTTTGTCCCTTATTTTTGGGCAGATTGGCTGAGTTGTGAAAATTCTATTTTCTCTGTTTCTACAACAGGCATTTGGGAATTCCTGTAATTGTTTTAAAGCCAAAAAGGCTGATACTTATTTATGTTTGATTTCACATTTTTTTTTCTCTTGGGATTTGAAATCTTTTTTAAACTGAAATGTTAGAGAAATATGTTTTCCTTAAGCATTGACAGGGAATTATAAGAGAGGGTGGTATAAAAAATTGTGATGTTGTAGAAAACTCGTTCAGATTAACTGTATTCGCAAAAGTGATTTTTCATTCTAAAAGCCTGCAAAAAAAATTTTCCAAATTCTGTTTCTCTTCAGTAAAATAAAATTTGAAAGTGTTTCCGTTAAAATGAATTAGAAAATGATGCTTTGCCTTCCTAGAGCTGGCCTTGGGGTGTTTTTAAGATTTTAAATTAAGTTCTAAATATAACTGAATTCTGTAACTTTTAATCAATGTCAGCTTAATACTTCCTCATAGAGATTTGCTGAAAAAAAGGAAATTGTGTTATGGAAAAAAAAAAAAAAAACAAACCAAAAAAGCATATTATGTAGCACTGACAAAGCTGGTGTGGATATTTTTATTTTTTTTCTCTTTAGTAGATGAGGAATTGGAGCCATAGAAAGCTTAATAGGTTTGCCCATTGTCAGAAGGGGCTAAAGGGAAAATCAGGAGTAGGAGCTGGAAGAGAGATTGTTTTATCCCTCAGAGGGGGCTGCCTCTGGGCTAATTATAGTGATGCTAACTAATTTCATCTGCACATCCTGACCTGACTGACTCCTCTTTGGATGCCACAAACAGAATTTCTGAAGCTCTGATAACAATGTAAATATAAAAATACTTCCTAACAATATTGCTCTGAGTGTGTGTCTGTGTGGTGCTCTTCATCCAGAGTTTGGAATTTCCTGGAGAACATTTATCAGAACCCACCCAGCATGACTGGGATTTCTCAGCCTGCCAAAGCTGAGTCAAATATAATCAAAATCCACAGCTGAGGAGCTCGGATCCAACCAGGAACGGGCGAGGAGCAGCTCCCAGTGGCTTTGCTGATGGGATTTTGGGGTCGGTCTCCTGCCCTTCAGGGATGGAGCCTTAGGGAGGATGCCTGGCCCAGGTTGGTTCTGCTGCAGTGGGATTGACTCCCGTGGGAGGTGGCAGCTCTTGGTGGCACTGCCACACCCTGGGTGTCCCTCCTTCACTGCAGGAGCCTGGACCTGCCTTGCTTGTGCCCCTCCAGCAGCACCTGGAGGCACCTGTGGTAAAATCACCCCCTTGATGCTGCACTCTGCCCTGCTGGGGGTACCGAGTTTTTGGGTCTGGTCCAGGGCAGCCCCTGCCGTGTCCAAGGGCAGGAGCTGAGTTAAAGAGGCACAAAAGGTGTGTCCTGCCTGTGCTCATCCTGGAGGGCTCCTGCCTCACCCTCACCCTGCCCTGTGCTGTGGCTTTCTGAGTGACCCCTGTGCTCTGAACAGTCCTGAGCTCTGGTCCTGGCCCTGACCCTGACCTGGACTTTGTGCAGCTCTGCATCCTGGCTGGGCTAAACTCACCCCCTTAATGCTGCCTCTGCCCTGTGCTCAGCTCCTCTCCTGGAGCAGCTGCTCCTCGCTGCTCCCTGACCTGCCTGAAATTAGGGGCATGGATCTGGCTTCCATTTCCCTGGCTTTGGTTGTGCAGATGTCACCAAAAATCAGGAAGAAA
>VZRX01014771.1:9449-39994 GCA_013398075.1 Notiomystis cincta
AAAGCCTTTACATAACAAGCAGTTTTCTAACCTAGATTACATGGGATTCCTGTCCAAAAACAACTGTGACAACAATCAGAGGCTCTACAGCTTCTGTCCATCTCCCAGGCTGTGTTGCATCAAGAAACAACAAACACCACCTGGAGGGTGATGCTGTGCAGCAAATCCTGAATTTAATTTTTAACAGAAAAGACAGCACACAGAATCCCCGAATTGAAAAACAGGAGAGGAAGTCAAGGAGGAAGAAAGCTTGAAACCAGCAAAGATTTCTCCATAGCAAAGTGGGATTATCTTTAAGCATGTTGGCAAAGTCCACTCTGTGATCACCAAACTATTACTGAAATTGGCTGAAGCAGCAGACCTGCCACTAGAACTTGTTGTGTGCAGATCTTACATTTGGGTTTTGGAGCAGATGATGTTTGAGAAAAACCTTGGAAGACCAATGCTGCTTCTGAAAATGCCAGTGGAGGAACACCTTTGCCTCCTCTCACTTCTTGGTCATTGGACAACTTAAAGAGATTGACCAGGAGTCATCTCGAAAGCTTTCACATTACAATCATCTGATTCATTTCACAAAATGTTTGGCAACAGGAGAGTTCATGGAGAATCACAAGTAAGGTCAGTCTTAGTAGCAATGAAGTCCCCTCTTTGGTCAAGAAAGGGAGTATGTCTGCTTGGTACAGTCCCAGACTTGCCTTATTCTATTAAGGATCCTGCTTCACTGGGTGGGCTTTTTAATTCAAAAAGACTACTCCAGATTTCACAGATCATCAAATCATTATTGTTGGAGAGATCTCTAAGGTCAAGTCCAATCATAAATGTTCTTGTTTTCTTGAGACTAAACAACTGGATCATTGAGGAAACTTACAAAAAACTTATTTTCCTGTATGGAGATACAGACAGAATCACAGAACAGTCTGAGCTGGAAGGGACCTTCAGGATCACCCAGTTCCACCCCTGCCATGGGCAGGGACACCTGCCACCAGACCAGATTGCTCCAAGCCCTGTCTAACCTGGCCTTGGACACCTCCAGAGAGGGGCAGCCACATACTAACACTCAGAGTGGCTCACCATGAAGACCAGCCATTCTGTTTCTCCTCCCAGAAAGTTAACAGCTTTTGAGGACAGAACTTATTTCCAGTACCCCTAATTTCCACTGAATTAGATTCCTCAGTGAAGACACAACTTTATGGCAAGTCTGGACTAGTGTCTGAAAAGCTCTGAAGTCAGCCACACAGGTTTGGACAAAATGCTGTCAGTGTATGTCCTGCTCTCCATATTGTGATGTGGAAAAGCAGCACCCACGTCGGCAGGACAAGGAGTGCCTTTACTTCATCCCCAGTGCCCAATGAGCCTACACAACTTCAACTGTGTACTAATATCAAGAAGTCCAAAATCATTGTTCAAGACACTTGAAATTTTGATTTATCTCACTTTGCAACTACAGGCCAATCGATCAATTACTAGGAAGGAGAATTTTTATCTTACTTTTTCCTCCAGGAGATTGCAGGTGATAAAACTTGCAAGCAGATGTTCCACTTCTGCTGATCAGCTGTTTGGAATGGATGTTTGGGAACAAGCCCTCCTGCTAGAATTTAGTATATATTCCATACTAGGACATAAGGCTTCCTAGAAAATCTTCTGGGTGAAGAGAATAGAGGTGGTTTCAACCGGGTATTTATAGATTTACAACTACTTTTTCTCCAAGGAGAACCTTTCCAACCCAAATGAAGCTTTATTCCATTACACAGTACAGGTGGTGTTTCTGGTTAGATACATGCAGTTATACAAATCATTTTTGGACTAGTCACTAGGTCTCAGAAGTATGATGTCAAATTCTGTCAATCAGAGCTGTCACAGGCATTCAAGCTGCTGTGCCTGACTGCACCAAGATCATAAACAGTTTACTAATATATCCTAGCAAGTACCCTTTATGCAATTTATTGTTAAACTCATTACAATTTTAAAATTGCCAATTACTATTTTATTTTCCAGACATGTTTTTATAGCAGGTGTTCTTTTATAATTTCAGAGGCTCTAAAATATAACTTTCCTTTATAGGCTTGCTCTGGCACTATAGAATCCAATGTAGTTCCACACATTATATTTTGAAAATAATTCAGATCTCTGTTGAGTAAAACTATTTTCTTGTAACTTATTTTGTTCCTCCTTCCATACCTTTCTGTAAGAAACATCACAATGCAAAAGACCCAAGTGTTTGCTGCTGACCACAGAAATGAAAGTTCTTCATAACATTATTTAATTAACTAAAGGCATTCTAAAACTTCTTCTTAAGGTTTTAGCTCCTTCATCTGAAAGATGTCCTGTATTTCCTCAGGACTGGAAGTGGCTGGGGACATTTTATTTCAGCAGTCCCACCAGTCATCATTGTACTCTGCATGTGCTGCACCACATGACATATCTGGTTTGCATCTAAAAGGTTGCACCATCTTTCTCCTTCAAATGGTTAAGTATTATAACTATGCACTTTTTCTAACTGTGGTTTTCTAACTGTTTTCAGCGTAAACTGTGTAAAAAAACCCAACACAGTTCACTCAGTATTCTAGAAAAAATTAAATACTCCTCTGTTTCCTCCATCACTATGAATTCAGAGCATGATCAAGAAGTGTCCCTTCTCTCCTTGGAGCACTTTGCACCACTGCTAAAGCTAACAGGTTGAACATTTCAAAAGACCTCAAAAGATCACCTCAAAAGACTTCCTCTGAAGCTACTGGCATTCTGCACAGGCACACAATGTCTCTGTGCATACCCAGACCCCAGAACCACACACTGCAAAGCCATAAATACACATCCTTTGCCATGTAGAGGAACATGAACACTTTTACACCACACCATCTGCTGTCATCATCTACAAAATAATCCTTTACTTAGGAAGGAATTGCTGTCTGGGAGGGTGGGCAGGCCCTGGCACAGGGTGCCCAGAGCAGCTGTGGCTGCCCCTGGATCCCTGGCAGTGCCCAAGGCCAGGCTGGATACTGGGGCTTGGAGCACCCTGGGACAGTGGAAGGTGTCCCTGCACATGGCAGGGGTGGCACTGGATGGGCTTTGAGGTCCCTTCCAACACAAACTGCTCTGTGATTCTGTGATTTTATGATTCAAGGCAGTCCTGGGGGATTGCTCTCTTTCCAAAAAATGGTACCAATTCTGATATGTTTACACAAAACCTTCAGAAGTATTCAGAGAATAATGTAAGATCAGCTTATGCACTTATAAAAAAAAGACTCTTTAGACATTCAGCCTCTAGTAAAATTTGTGTTCAAGAGCTTTGCCAGTTCAAAAGAAAAGTTTGCAGACCTGATAACTGCAATACAGGATCTTCCTTGAGAACACAGAAAAACAGAACAATGAAGATGATCCTCAACAATTGATTCACTTCTCTCTTACTCTACTGGCTAATCCTCTCCCCACTTTTTTTGAATCTCACTACACAAAGCAATGTATTCAGGCAGATATTACATGGCTGGTACAGTAAGAACTAGTTCTGAAAGAGCTATTTCTTGCCTGCAAAGTTCTAGTTCATTTAAGCCTTAATTCATATCTGCTGAAAACTAGTTTGTTCTAACTGTTTAAACCAATCTATAAATTCACCTTTCCCCAAAGGTTCAAAGCTTGCTGTATGACAGACATCACAGAATTGTTTGGGTTGGAAGGGACCTTAAAGACCAGCTCATGCCACCCTCCTGACATGTTTTGTGTGAATTAAGATCAACAGGAAAGTAAAAGCTCTCTGTTCAGGCTGAGAGTACAGGCCTATGTATTTATCAGCTACAGAGTCCCATACTGCTGAGCAAAAGTCCCAAATATTAGCTGGAATGCTAAGAAATTCAGTCTTTTAACAATTACAAGGAATTACTCCAGAGTTAGACTCATTCTGAAATTTTTCATTTAGACAGAAAATATTATCCTGTTCCTGACCACAATTCTCTTATGAAACCTAGTTTTAAATTTATTACCTACCCAATTCAGCATAAGAGTGACAAGGTCTCAACTCTGTCATTATTAATATCCACAAAAGGAATACAGGGTTTGGATCCCAGCCAAGGAAAATCTGTCCATTGTACTGCAGCATTTTTACCAGTAATAGGCTACCTCAAACCTCACAAAATGCTCAGAAAGAAGAGGGAAAGGGAGCAGTGCTTGGCACAAAGAAAGAAATACTATCTAGAGACCTAAAAAGGCCAAATATGAAAGCATTTGCTTAACATGCTAAATAAAAATAATGTGCAAGAGCCTATCAGACCAACTTGCTCTCCACTTGGCATAAGCAAGCCCCTAAAAACATTCTAACTAAGGAAGCTTTTTATCATTAACTCTTGGATATACATTCACATCAGGCATGGGTTTACATCACAACAGTAATCTACATATAAACAACAGCCTTCAGTCAGCCAGCCAAGTCATACCTGGGTTAGACATTGCAGAGTCATCCTCCTACCTACAGCTACTCCACCTTCCCAGCTCCACAGCATCCCCATTCTTTGTCTTACAGGACAGAAACAGAAGATAGAAAGGACCAGGAGACAAAATGGGACACTCAGGCAATCTGGATTTGCTTCTGTGCCTGCCTCTCCAGCCTGCCATCTATCTATTCCTCCCCTTTATTTCACACAGCTCTTACTTAGTTTTATTCAACTCCAAAACTTGTTGATGAAAGATAAAATAAAGTTGCATTCCAGCTATGGTGCTGGTAACATTTCCTCCCTCTTGCTCCAGGCCTTCACCCAGTCAGCAGCTGAGCCTGCACAAAAGCAGCACATCACTTCAGTCTGAGCCACATCCCCTCACCTGTGACAATCACCATCACCCAAACACCGACTGACAAAGCCTGGCAGCAGCACAGCTCTGGGCTTCATGTATATTCAAAACCCAAATAAAAATCTAATTACTTAGAAGCAAGCAAAAATTCACACTTTCCTATAAGGATAATAATTGAATTTCCATGTAATGCAGAAATTTCTTTTTCAATAATGGAAATCCATTCTTTTCAACCAGGATGTCTATTCCTAGGTGCCACATTCTTTTCTTGTTAATAGTATTTTTCTTTCCCCAAAATGAGTCACTCTGGAAAATGCCATTCACTTGAAATAAAAAAAATTGACAAACAACCCCAACTGTCACAAAAATGAATGTTCATGCTCAGTGCTACAACTACCACATACCAATAACTTAAACCTCAATCACGAAAGTACCAAATTACTCAACAATAGTAACTGGCCTCAGGACAAGGAAATAAAAACTTAAATCTGCAACTGTGAAAATAGTTTGTACTAATACACTGCTAAGCACATGATCTGTTTGGCTTTGCTCTGCTTTGGCTGGGAAGTCTTTCGCAGAAAGACGGAAAAAGTTTTTGATGGCTTATTCAAAAGGAAAAATAGCCATTTATCAGGTTATGTAAAAATCTCATACTTGTGTTGGAAACTACAGTTTGGCAGAACACATTCAATTACCACTGGGTCTTCTAGAACATTAGGTAAAAAATAACGATGGTATAATCGCATTAAGGGTTTGTCTTTGTTGGTTTAAGACAAAGATTTTAGTCAAAGGCCTCATTAAATCTTAGATCATTCTGTGCAGAGCTTAGCTCCTCTGTGGGTCTACAAAAACAAAGAAGTACAACTATAATCCACAGAAATAAAAGAAAGATGGAAAGACTTCCAAGGTTTTTATGCTTAAAAGTAGAGGAACATTCTCCCCTCTTGAATAAAAATTATTCATTAGAAACTATAAGCTGTCAAAATGAAATTATTTGTGAAATCAACTCTCAAAATCAAACACTTCAGTCCATACAGGCAATACTGCAAGTATGTGCTCTTAAGAACATACCCAACAAGGCTCAAGGGAAAACATACTCTGAGCCACATCCAGATGGTGTGTGGCTCCAGTGAGGTTGTAGTACCTCAAAACTGCAAAACTAATTTAGCCAAGATTTTCACAGTATTTCCTCTTATCACAGAATCCTCTGAGTTGGAAAAAACCTTAAAGCTCCTCTCGTTTCAGCCCTCTCCCAGGGGCAGGGACGCCTTCCACTAGACCAGGCTGCTCCAAGCCCCAGCCATCCTGGCCTTGAACACTTCCAGGGATGGGACTTCTCTTATCATTCAAAATATTTTTGTCTCACATTCTGCAAATTCAATGTATTCTTTGCATACCGACCACAATAAAAAAATGCAAACAACTGAATTTAAAACAAAGTTTCATAGGAAAATAAAAGCACAGTTTTATGATCTGAGTCAAGGACCAAACTTTCTGTATAGATCTGCAAGACTGAAATTTTGAACTCCAAATGTGCACATAAATGCACACAAATATTTTCACTACTGACTAAAGAGAGTCAAGTGTTCATCCGATTTTGAGCTTTGGCACTGGTCAAAGTTTTACTTTGACAACACACTTTTGTTTTCCTTCATTTCCCTCAGAGATCCAGTAAAACCTACCACAGTCATCTCCTAACAGCACAGTACTCCTTTGCACCATGCATATTCAAGAATGACAATTTCTACTTGCATTAATGACTTGTTTATAGAGGCAATTAATTACCCATCTCCTTCTGGACAGGTGCTTAGCACTAGCAAGACAAGTACTGCTTTCTGCAAGGAATATTCTTGTCTCATAAGTACTGTTACGAAGTAAGAGTTCATCTGCAGGCTCCTTAGGTAAATTATTCTTTAAGCATTGCAGTTAAGTCAACTGGCATTACAGATTAAGGCTTCTCCCCTGACAAAAATATTGAAAGGTGAATAAAACTGTTTCAGAACTTGAACAAATTTGATCGTGACACATCTGAAATGTGCCACTCCTATCATGAGTCCATTCTATGCTCAACATAATTCATATTATATGAATAAACTTCTCTTTCACCTTGTACCTGTCAAAAAGTCTATCAGACTACAGGAGTTATTTGGGGAATGGGTTAAAATACAGACTTTCCTTGCAGATGCACCAAAAAAAAAAAATCCATCATCATTTATTTTGGGGAAAGAGCAAGAAGTTAAAGGCGAAAGGGAACAGGGAACTAAACAGAAAGCACACAGACATCCTGTCTTCTACCCTTGTTTTACCTATAATGCATCAATAATAAAATAAATACAAAATCTTGAAGAAAAAATGCAAAATAACATGACTACTTCACAGAACTGGTACTCCAGTAGCCTCCTGGAGAAAACAGAACACTCAGAAAATGGAGCTAGCTAATCAATATTTCCAGACAGGCAGTGCACAGCAGTACCCTTTCATTCCTTTAGTCTTTACACACACGACAAATCAATAAAACCACAAAATTTAACTATTAAAAGGAGTTTCACACGCCAGGCAATGCAACTCCCCTGCTCTGCTGAACATGGACAATGGTTAAAATGAGTGATCTGATGTCTGAATACTCCCACTCCAAAACATGGCACAGACATCTGGCAGGACAATGAAGGGGAAACAGTTAATGTGTTATTCAGTAACATGTAATTTATTAACAAATGCAGCTTCAGATGGATTTAATCCATGAGCAGACCTGAAAATCAATTTTTAAGAAAGAACAATAAAAAGCCAAAGAATTTGTTGTGCTTTATCAATGTTCCTCATCCCGACTTGAAATACAGCTCAGATTCTTGTACACCTTCACTTTCCAACCTGACCAGGGCACCTGTCAATTATCAGACATCAAGTTTAAATCCTTCATAACAGGGCATCACTGCATCTGGAACCAAACAGATCATCCTTTTTCCTGACCTATCCAACCATTTTCATGAGAAATCATGGAGCTAAACACCACAGCCTGAGCAGTTTAGTGCAAGTATTTTCAAATTATAAAGAATAAATCCTTTATGGAGTTTTAAGTTGTAGGTGTTATTTTAATATCCCATATTAGTGCAAAAAACCCCATCCTTTGATGCTACAAGTTTGTATCTGCCATCCAGAAGGAGGACCATCAATAAGCTAAAGATCATAAAATCCTTAAATGGTGTGGGTTGGAAGGTACTTTAAAGCTCAACCAATTCCAACCTCCCTGCCATGTGCAGGGACACCTTCCACTGTTCCAGGGAGCTCCAAGCCCCAGTGTCCAACCTGGCCTTGGGCACTGCCAGGGATCCAGGGGCAGCCACAGCTGCTCTGGGCACCCTGTGCCAGGGCCTGCCCACCCTCCCAGACAGCAATTCCTTCCCAAGATCCCAGCCAGCCCTGCCCTCTGGCACTGGGAAGCCATTCCCTGTGTGCTGTCCCTGCAGGCCTTGTGCCCAGTCCCTCTGCAGCTCTGCTGGAGCCCCTTGAGGCCCTGCCAGGGGCTCTGAGCTCTCCCTGGAGCCTTCTCTTGTGCAGCTGAACACCCCCAGCTCTGCCAGCCTGGCTCCAGAGCACAGGGGCTCCAGCCCTGGAGCAGCTCCGTGGCCTCCTCTGCACTGGCTCCAGCAGCTCCAGGGCCTTGTGCTGTTGGCTCCAGGGCTGGAGCAGCTCTGCAGGTGGGGTCTCACCTGAGCACATTATCTGTTATCACTGTACAAGAAGTGCAGCAGCCTACATGAAGAAAGTACTGAACTTTTAACTCACAGATTTTGGACTGTTCCTTAGACAGCATGGATGGTCAATCATCTTTGTCATTTGAAATGTGCTCAAAAATGAACTGAAAAAATACTGGTGCTTTTTACAGCCTTTTCACACTTACTGCTAAAACAAAGATTAGGCAGGAAATGAACACTCTTGTTGACAATGGATTATAAGGCAAAGATTTACGGATTTCTTACCATCCCCTAGGTTCAAATCTGTAGGACTTTAAGAAAAAGTCAAGTATAACTGGTTTTGTTGCTTGAGTTTGTTTTTTTATATAGCTGATTATTGACAATTGCTAATTATAAATGTTTTCTTTATCTCAGTTTCAATTTCCATAATTCTCTAGAGCTAAGAAGAATTTGTAAAGCAAGAAATACCTGCTTTTCAGCTATATAAAATTCCTTTTTTTCTAGCCCTAATCCTTGCAAAATACCAACTTTTAAAACTTTGTTACAATACATCAACTTGCTTCTTGGTTTCCTTTAACAAGCAATTTCCCCTAAAGAATTAAAGAAAAATCATTCTTGAGCCAATAGGTTTTCTCTTCTCTTTTATAATGGGTTATTTGAAGCTGCTCAGGTTTTGGAATATCAGGATAAATGTCAGGGAGATAAATCACCAACACACCTCGTGAAACTTGCTGCAGCACTCTCAGTAAACAAGCTGAAGCATATGGTTACAATTAGGGTTTGTATGACCACAGAAATCAGAAGCTCTAGTCATGAACCACAGCCTCGCCGTGCTGTGCACTGATGGTCCCTGCTCCAAGCAGCTGACAGCCTACAGAGAGCTACAGCACAGCTCCCAGCACAACACAAGCCTGGGCACTGTCAGACAGACATCACAGAAAAGAGGCTTTACAGACTTTAAAAACGCACAAGCTTCCAGAATGTTATGGAAAGTTTTGTCACTGTCACAAGGGTGGAGTGGTGTCAGTCAAGGGTCCCCAGGAGCATCAACTTCTCCAAACAAAATAAGGAAAACATACAGTTTCACAGAATCTCAGAATGGGTAAGTGTGGAAAGGACCACAGTGGATCATCTGGTCCAGCTCCCTCCTACAGCAGGGTCATTCCAGAGCAATGGCACAGGATTGTGTCCAGATGGGTCTGCAATATCCCCTTTGTGAGGGAGACTCCACACTCTCTCAGGTCTGTTTCAGTGCTCAGTCACTGCACAGGGAAGCTCTTCCTCAAGTCCAGGTGGAGCTTCCTGGGCATCAGTGGCTCTGGGGCCATTGCTGGGACCCATAGAGCAGAGCCTGACCCATGCTCTGACACCTCCCTGCAGACACTGATGAGTCTCATCAAAGTCAATGGAAGACTTCTAAGAATTACCAAGCCCAGGAAATGACACTATAAATTCCTCTTCTGGGAAAGAATGCTTTCCTGTCACTACCATCAGTGTATGTGCAAAGAGCAGAACTCACAAAGCAAAGCCCATGCTATCCGTGCAGCTAGTTCTAATTAATGGTGGATTAATCAGATTAAATTTACTATCAAAAACATGTTGGTGAAACTAACAGGATCGATCAAGAATTTCATGGCATCTCAGGATGGTTTGAGTTGGAAGGGACCTTAAAGACCATCTTATTCCAAATCCCCTGCCATGGGCAGGGATACCTTCCAGTGTTTAACTGCCCCATCCAACCTGGTCTTGGGCACTGCCAGGGATCCAGGGGCAGCCACAGCTGCTCTGGGCACCCTGTGCCAGGGCCTGCCCACCCTCCCAGACAGCAATTCCTGCCCAAGATCCCAGCCAGCCCTGCCCTCTGGCACTGGGAAGCCATTCCCTGTGTCCTGTCCCTGCAGGCCTTGTGCCCAGTCCCTCTGCAGCTCTGCTGGAGCCCCTTGAGGCCCTGCCAGGGGCTCTGAGCTCTCCCTGGAGCCTTCTCTTGTGCAGCTGAACACCCCCAGCTCTGCCAGCCTGGCTCCAGAGCAGAGGGGCTCCAGCCCTGGGAGCATCATTTATTCTTAATTATACTACAGGTGTTCTGGATTCAGATCCTTGTCGTTCAAAGTCCCAAGGGCTTGGTGGAGCTTGGGCCAAATGCCACCGGAAGTGCTATTGCTGTATCATCATTCTATAATCTCACATCATTCAAATACACAAAGGTAAATTAGATTTCAAGAAAGAGAACATACACAACACAGTGTATGTCTAGGAGCTTGATAGTGAATACAGCTCTGGACTGCAGAGATCCGTATCAGACACGATGTATTTCTGTACTAATGTGATTATGGCAGAAGGTGAGTTTTCGTCATAAAAACATGAAAACTCTCAAAGGCGACACTGAGGCACTGCTCAAGCAGCAGTTCAACCCTATTCCAAACCAGCTTCTATGGTCGTTGTAGCACCCAAGCACAGATTTGGGGCAGGATAAAGCTGCTCTGGCACCAGTTTGCAGGGCAGCTCTTGCCGACTGCCCCTGCCACAGCTACACAACCAGTAACACTCAACTATTTATTCTCAAAGTACCTGTGCTTGAACTGCAGCCACACGCTTTGCTCTGCACCAGGCACATGGTCAGGGGAACTAAGTGAAAGGGCAAAGGTCTGGAAACTACCTCGATCTCCCCATTCAGACAGGTGAAAATATCAGGGTTACAGCATCAAGAGGATGACACTTACAGAGTGTAAGCAAGAAGGAACATGAACAGACAGAACTGGGAAAGAAAGCTCAAATGTACATTTCCATTGTGGTGGGCATGAACAGGCAATTAAGCATTGACTAAGCACCAGAGATAGACACCAGATCTGTGACATATCACGAAAAGGATCTGGAAGGTAGAAGCAAGCAGAGTGAAGCATTTGTTAGCAGAAATAAAGGTTGGTGAAATCATAAGAAATAACAGACACATTGTTAGTACCTTTTTGTGTCTCTCTACTTTGATATATTTTAATGTAGATATTACGAATCAGGCTACATAAAATTGAAGAGGAAAAAGATACTAACACAAAACGCTAAATATTAATAGTTTTCTTGTAAAGTTAAAAATTATCATGCAAATCTTCTATTAACCAGAAAGTAGCAGAACAAAAACACCAGGAATAAGTGACAGTGTATATAAATCACAGATGTACAACAGAGGTCTAATACCTGCAGGTATCCTAATGCTGAACAGTGTAATGCAGAGTAAAGCACATACTTGCCTGATATAAAGTCATTAATGGTCAGGAATGTTTGTCTAGTTCCAACCAAAGAATACAGACATGAGAAAAGAAGCCATTGCTGACCACTACACACTGAATTCTGCAACTTCCATTAATGCTACAGCAGTACATTTGTGTGGCACATTAGTTATGATGACGACTTAGGTGATTAATGAAGCTGAATCCGGTTACTGACTCTGCTTTAGCTCCTTACAGATACAGTACTGTACCCCTCACATCTATAAACACCCAAACAGCACAAACCAAGTCAATTAGATCCCACTGTTTCAGTAAGTCCTTACTTCTGCCAGATGTATTAGTGTCAGGAGTTGTTTTTAATAGCAAAGTATAAACTGGATCAACTATTTCAAAAGAAACTATTTAAATCGACTTATTTTTCAACAGTCTGGAGTAGCACTATCCTTTCCTTGTCTTAGCACATCATCTGCTTGGCAGTTCTTCACTCTAACAAGGATTTTATTTTGCAAGCAATAAAATGACTAATTAAAAAAAAATTGCTTGTCCACAAAAAGTTGTCTCAACTTAGTTGACTGTAGACTATGAACTGGCAAATGTTAATAAATCTCAACAAAAAAGAAGAGGGAACTTAGAGCCAACAAAAAAACTTGGGTTTGATGATAAGTTGGTTCAATGTGCTTTGTGAACCAAGAATAATTAATTTCTGGTTTCCAATAAATAAGTTTGTAATATCTAAACTCTACTGCCATGCATATTAATGTCATTTATGCTTCACAACACTGCCCCAGATCTAGCAGTACTTTACAATTACTTTGCACCTACTGAAAGACCACAAAGACAAAGCAAAGTTAACTCAGTAGAGAAAAATCTCCTTTATGAAGTTACAAAAATAAATACCATTATTTTTCCCTCCTTCCAAAACCACCATTGTTTCTTTAATTATTGGAGCATAACAGAATTGGCAGGACAATCCAATCCAGGTATTTTATATCCAGGATGGAGAAAGGTCCTTGCACAGAGGTAACTTGGATCCAGCCAGAGGCCAAAGTCAGAAGTAATTTAGTGAGGATGTTGGCTATGTGGTTTCAGAGTTAAGGAAGCTCACAAGAGGAAGAAAAACAGGCTACGAAGGATGAGAAGCAGGAGAAGGTTAACTGTGGGAAAGGGTGAAATTCTGCTAATATTGTGTATAATTATGACTCCTGCTGAATCACAAGGAAGGAAAAGGAGGGTGGATCTAAAATACGGTGCTTGTAAGAGTCTGTTGATCTCCTGCTGCAGTGCAAGTGACTACAAAATAGGAACAACATTATACATGATCATGTAGTTGACTGTGTTATCAAGTAAAATAATTAACAAGTACAATAATTATTTTAGGCCCCAAAATTTCATATTAAAAATATTTTTTTAAAGCAGGCTCCTATCTCCTTTCATGCTAAGTAGGTTATATTTAGACTACTTCAGTAAACTTACTTTAAGCATTATGTGGTATATTTAAAAGGCACTGAGCAACACAGAAGTGAGTTTTCCTCCACTTTTCTTTCAATCTCTATCATGTAAAGATTACAAAACACACAAAAATAATACAATACAGAAATCACATCAAAGTTTTCCACAGCTGTTCACTGCTCAAAAATCACTTCTGTTCCCTAACAAACTATCAGCTCGTGTTGCTGCACTTTCATTTGTCCTGTGCTCTACCCGTGTACCTGATGCTACATGAACCAAAGTATTGATTTGATAAGAGTTAATTAAGAGATAAGATAGGGAAATATGCCATTTACTCCACAATCATACCGTTTTCACCATGTTTCACCTATAGTGCAACATCATATATAGGCAAGTAACTTTAAAAAAAAATCTCAGCCAACTGTCTGGGCATGGATAGAAAAAAACATTTCTGTTTTCTAACAGGATGTGGTACTTCGTTTTTCCCTCTTCCCAGGCAGGAAATTAGAAAGTTCTTTTAAAAGGCTCCTCTTCTTAAAGCTTTAAATGAAGACACTTAATTTGCTGGGCGAAGAGATGGCACTTCAGGTACTCATGAAAGAAGCAAGAAAACAAGCGTAGGCGTATGCCAAGGTAGTTGCTAAGGGAATGGTTCAAGAGGAGTGAAGGAGGTGGGAGTGTAGGAAGAGACAAGAACAGATGTAGGCTGAAATCTTAAGAGTTTGCATTAAGAAATGGAAACTTGATATCCAACGAGTAAAAAGTCATGGGGGATATGATGTGAGAAGTGTTACAGAGGGAGGCTGGAGTGGTGGCAATACGGATGGGTTTACAAATCAGTCAAGTAACCAGAAGAGGGGAAGAAGTGTTTTGCCTGTGGCAGCACTGAGGCAGAAGGACACTAGAGAGATCAGAACTAATAATAACATAAATAACAGCAATTATTCAGGTAATAACATGTACCAAAATACACAGTAAGAACTGCAAAACTACAAACCAGATACTGAAAACTGCTTTAGAAATACACGTTAGGAGCAACTTCCCCTTGCAATTGAAATGAAGGCAAAGAATACACCTGATGGGACTCTCGAATAGAAGACCGTAAGGAACAATTTAATTAATCCGGCGTGCGTGTGAGTGAATTGCAAACCAAGCCACTACTTCGCGCTGGGTGTACGATACAGACGCGGCCCGGGAGGGTGTAACCGGGAGCGGGGAAGGAGCTGCGTGCGGCAGCCGCGCGCTTTTGCTGCCGCCGTGAGGAGAGACGCGGGCACTGCCACCGACTGCAAATTCTGGCAGACCCCTTGCGGCCTGAACTTTAATATTCCCTCAGGAGGCTGCCAGTGAATTGATTTCACAAAAGAGCTAAATAAATTGTATCGGTTTTAACAGCAACTGACTTGCAAAGTGTTCTCTAGTTTATCGGGGAGAAAGAAAATAATATCTACCTTTGCTGTTAGCACTGGATTATGTTTTATTCTCATTTGGTGGAAAAGAAAAAACCCCTAGGACAGATTTTTATATACCAGTAAAACACATCTGGTGTGGGGAAAGGAGCAGCCACCAATCAAAAAAGAGTATATAGTATAAGAAAAATGAGAAACCTTTTTCTGAACAACAAATGGCATCAAGTCTTTGCTATTCTTCAGGCAGTATTTCTCTCCAGCAAACAGTCTGCCCGGGAAAGGTCAGAATCTAGTCATACTAATCAGGAAAAAACATTAGTCAACTTACTGGGAAAGGCACAATATGTTACAAAAATTCCTATCTACATCAAAATATCCTCTGGGGAGAGACCCCTTGGGACCACCTAGCCCAAACTTTTGCTCAAGCAGGGCCACAAAGCTGGTCACCATATCCACTGAGTAATTGTAAAGAATAAAATGTGCACATAAAACTATTTCTTGCAACATTTTAAGTATCTTGAAGCATGTGATTCATCAAATAGGGCACTACTTGGTTGGTTAAGGGTTTTTTAATGTGTCAGTAAAAAAACCCAGGGGCTAGGTGATACTTCTACCATCTGCTGTCCTGCAGGTATAATTGCTTCAGATTCTAACACATCTCAAGACGGGCCATGCAGGCCTGTGGACAGCTTTTCTACAGTGGTATCACTTTCTGAAAAAGAAATCGGCTACAGGTGTGTCTGCAAGAGAGGGCACACAGAAGGTGATATTTCACATGGTCTGAAGTAGAATTTATAGAAAATCAGACTCACTTGCCACCCCAGATGCAATTCCATAGAGCAGTCCTCCTCCATCTGTTTGCTGCTGAAAGACGTGGGTCCCTGCAGGAGGGCTTCGCTCTTGTCTAATAAAATTATACAGCAAAGTTTTCACAAGTCTGCTGGTGTATGGGAGACTGGAAAGAAAAAAAAAAACCAAAAACCAAAAAACTTTAGTTGACTCACAACTCACAAAAATTGGCACAACAAAGTTCAGGTAGGGTGCAAAGGTTGGTTTTTGACATTAAAGATGGTCTGTAACTCTCCCAGTGCTGACCAGACTGGAAAGGGAAAGAACACCAAGGTCTTGCCCCAGCAAAGCTGCCTGGACTTCAGCAGGGGTCTGCAGGAGCATCTTCCACAGCAGGATCACGGAAACTACCTTTTGACTTTTGTTTTTTCAATACTACTTTTAAACAAGGCGTTTCGTTTGTAGAATCATTGTATTCACTTACCTCAAGACACAACTGGAATAGCATTTATGCAATGGAAAGAAACACTGCATTTGTTCAGTTTTCACTCCATGCTCTGGTTACACAGAACAGGTAACAACAGTATCTCTCCACACCCACAATATTTTTGGCTGTGTGTGCAGCTCAGAACCAATCATAAAATCTTTTCACACCTCATGTTTCAATGAATTTGCAAAGACCAATGGAACAACCAACCTCACATCAGTGAATCTGAAAAATGCCTGTGAAATTTGTTTGGTTTAACTAAAAGGTTACAGTATTTCCAAAATGGAGTACCATTTCCACAGAAGCAAGCAGCTGGTTCCCATTCCCATCTGATTTAGAGCTGGAAAGAGAGGAGCTCTGTTAGGGTGTACTCTCTGGCTATCTGCAGAAGCCCAGAAGGTGAGGATGCTAATGTGCATGTCCCAGACACCTGGATGGTGTGGAGCCAGCCAGGGATCCTTGGGAAAAGCAGCCAAGGACTGTAGGTAAAAACAAACATGGGAAAGACTGGGATGTAGCTGGAGAAGGGGCCATGTGGAGGCAGAGCAGCTGTTCTGGGACAGACCTCAGGCTGGGGCTCCTGCAGGAAATCACAGGCCTGGCTCAGCACGGGAGCAGGGATGAGGCCGAGAAGGGACTGCAGGGGGAACAAGACCATCCAAGACCCCAAAGCCTCCAGCCCATTCCCAGAAAGGTCTGAAATAGCAGCCTGTGAATGAGAACTGATTTGCACAAAGAGGGAGAAACTTCTCTCCAGGGAGGGGAAGACTTACAAGGTGCCCCACAAAGCCCAGGGCCCTGGACATCCCATCAGCTGGATGGACACTGCAGCCAGGACTGGTTTTTTTCCTCCCTTTCTCTCTCTCCTTCTTTGACCCAATCCTCTCTCTCTCTCCCTGTGTCCCCCTCTTTCTCCCCTTTCACCCCCCACCTTTATCCAAACCCAACTCTGCTGACATTGGGATATCAGGGACAAACACCATTTTCCATGCCAAGTGTGTAATTTACTAATAAAATTTTGCAGATCCTCTGACTTTTGTCATTCCTTTTGGTCATGAACTTCTACAAATCCTGGGTGCTTCCTTCTCCTTAGGGGTGGGATGTCGCACCAGTACCCCTCCAGCTGTTGACATTGCTCTCGATTCTCAGCCACCAAATTCTCATGTCTCCTACTCCACCTCCTACCCCCAAATCAGACCTCTTAGACCAATCACATACTAAGCGCTCCCGCAAACATTCCCCATTTTCCCCCCAACCCTCAATTACTGCAGTGCAGAGACTGAAGTACCAGGACACCCCACACATCCTGAGGCTCTGGCTCTATTCTGCTGCTGTTTCAGACTGAAGTCTGCCCTGTGCTCCAAGCTGAGCATCCCTGCTTTCCCTGCATATCAGACAGTATCTGTCTCTTGTATCTAGCAGAAACTTCAGGAAACCAGAAAACAAATACATTTATGAAAAATCTGCCCACGTGGAATTTGAACTTGAAAGAGGATGAATGGGAACCTTGACTAAAATGCATGTAAGCCACCGTGAAAGCACTTGAACACAACCACCAACTTGCCAGAACAAGTGGTATTACTCACACAACCAAGTTTACCCCCGGCTAAGTGTTCATCTTTCCCAGGACTGCTGCTTATCTGGATGGCAAGAAAGCTCTAGCATTTCTGAGGGTCCTGAGTCCTCTAGGCTGCAGTGCTACAAGACTCATTGCTGAATCAAAAAAACCATCCTGAAAAGCAAATGCTGTTTGAAGTTAATGAAACTACTCTCAAAATATACAAATAATTTCCAAAATAGCTCTATCGAAGGCTGGGCTGTGAGACTTTCACCCGAAACCCTCCAAGAGCTTTTACAGATGTTTGCTTTTCTGTTCTCTTTTCTTTTGAGCAGAACAAATTTTCTATCAAGATAACATTTTGCTGCCTTCTGTTTTCAGGCACAAACAACTGAAACAAGCGACCAGCAGCGTTTGCTTTGCCCTCAGACAGCACCCCAGAGCAGGACATACCATCGACCATGCATCAGGTATCTGTGGATGATGCTCTCCCGCAGAATCTCTTTGTGGAATAATTGGCAGGAGAGGAACACAATCAGAGTTGTTACGGCTTCCAAAGAAATGCTGTATGTAATATCTCTGCAGGAAAAAAGGGAAAAATACAGAGATTAATTAATCTACTGGGTTGTTTACAAGCTGATTTCCAAGAATACTTGGTAGCTTCACCTGAAGTTATACACTGTGTAGCACAGAGGGTTTCAACTGGGAACATGTAAACAAGAAATTCAAGAAACCCAGAATCATTTCACACCGAAATTGGTTGTTTTTCTTAGAAATAAGCACTTTTTTCATATGCCAAAGGACAAAACAACGTAAAAAGAGCTATTGCTCATAGCACTCAAGTTGCACTTGAAAGACTGTACTTCTTCCATAAAAATAATAAATATCTCTCAGAAGTGTGTCCTTTGTACTGTTTAACAAAATTGTCAAAAACCATCATATTAAGTGAGGGAATGAATATCCAGCTAGCCCAACACAGCTCCACCTGCCAAGAAAACTGGATCTCTACGAGAGGAATGTAATATACAAATGCCAGCTCACATGTACAAAACGCTCAGGGTATCAGGATACCACATACGTGGTTCAATTTTAAATGGTATTTCTGAGGTAACAGGGAAGTAGAAAGTTTCAAGGTATTACAGATAATCACAAAGAATGAGCTGTAATGCTTAAATACTGACACCAGACAGTTCAGCAAAGTTCATTTAGCTCAGGCTGATTAGGAAAGGCTGTGCAGCAGAGTAGATGACAGGCACACTATTAAAAATATCTTGTGCTTTCTGTTCCCACCACTGCCCATAATGACTTTGTTACAAATCTTGTTTTTAAAAGGGAGAGAAAAATGGCATTTGCCTCCTTAATCAGTAACAAATTGCAGACTGCAAGAAACCTTTTAAAACACAATGAACTAGCTTGGACATGAACCAGTACCATTCTTACTTTCAACCAAAGACCATTTTTACGCCCTCCAAAAGGAGGTACTTTTGGTGCAATAGCACCATCCTGTAGTTCATCAGAAATATTGTTATTAAGTATTATTATTGTTACCACAAGTCCTTTTAATGCTTCTCCCACTACCACTATTTAATTTCCACAGTAAGCTTCACAAGCTAGTATTGCTAAGTTATAACAGTTTCCCTGCAACAATTACCAAGGTTTTTTGACCTGGGACCTATGGGAAATTCAAAATCTGTTTATTATTGTCAAATGCAAATATTTAATAGTATTTAAATATTTAAGATTTTTTTTAAAAAATCAAAACATCAAGGAATAAATCAGTATCATGTTTAATCAATGGTGCCAAATTTTTCTTTGTTACAATGTCACCTTCCAAAAATTTGATTCTTAACAGTTAGAACAGGTATAAGCATAAAACTAAGTGCTCTTTCAAACAATGATGACTTAAAAACTACAGTGCAATCTCCCAAAGCAAAATAAATTAACCTAGATTTTCACTAGTCTCAGGAGCAGAGCTCATGTGGTCCTCACTGAAACAGACAGGATTTTAATTAGAAGTAATCAGTCTAATTTTTAACACAATCAAATAGCTTAATATTCTCAAGTGTGCTGCCAGATATGCTGTAAATAACATGCATTACTGTGAAGTGTGGAAAGAAGAATTTCATGTATCACAATGCAAAGACAGCTTAAGTTAAGCTCTTCTGCAGCAGCTCCAGGCCAGTTTCTGCAGAGTGCAGTTATTTACTCAAAGTCAACAGCAAACTGGAATCACAATTTACTGGATCACAATCCACAGAACTGCACCACCTCTCATACAAAAATGTTTTTTTAAAATGAAGGTTGTGCAAACTCACTGTTTTTTATTTTCTCTTGACTTATTTGAGTATTTGAACCCAAAACATTTGAAGTTATAGGCTGGGAAAGGACATACTGCCGAAGTAACATTTTCCTGAAAATCATGATGTCCTTTTGAATTACTTTTACTCTCTGCAAGTTACCTGACTTTTTGCCCACTCCTGAGGAAGTTCGCCAGTGTAAATGCTGATAATTAGATCAGGCCAGAGGTTACACTCTGATCTGGTTCCACTGCAAATTCACCTCAGCCAGAAGCAAGGCTGCACTAGGAACAGTGCCTGCTCCCTCTCCAAACCAGAGGTGCTGCACAATCCACCACCCACACGCATCCCAAACAAAGCAAAGAGGACCTATATATAAACACATCAATTATCAAAGGTTCAGTCACCAGTAAAAAAAATTAAGGAATATTTTTCTATCAAAATAAAAACAACAATTTGGGAAAATACTCTTTTTGTATTATTAAAAAAAAAATTCAGAAACTTATTATGACAAAGGCTGAGAATATGAGAACAATGTTTCCTGTCACAAGGTGATGAATGAAAAGGGTAATAACTTCATAACATACTACAACATGCACTAGGTCACTATGCTGAGAGGAAATAAATTTTGGGGTCTAGAATATTTTCCTCCATTTCAATCATTCATTCATTTATTTTAATGATCATCCACACAAGTGGAATAGCAAATTTCAGGAAATGTTACAAAATAATTTTCTGTTTTGATAAGAATCAGCAATAAAAAATAAACGAAGAGGTTACTGTACTGTATTGAGTACATTTTGTGAGGAAAAAAAATCTGTTTTCAATATCCTTATATAACTCTGAAACAAAAAAAAACCAGAAAGGTAAATTCAAGCAGTCCCATTTAGTCAGTTATTCTCATTTTCTCTAAATTCAAAACCCAGACAGGGCACATTTAACTGCAGAAACACTCCACTCAAACCTGCAGAATCTGTTCTAATTAAATCTGCTCTGACATAAACACAAGCAGGGTCCTGATATCTGGGGTAACCCCTCAGGTCCAGTCACCCTTAATTTATCAGCACAAGGATAAAGCTTCAGAGCAAAATTATTTTCTCCACCAAGGGTCAAATGTATGGTTTTCTGAAACTCAGGCATTTCTAAAGGGTCACAAGAAGTACCAGGAACCTCTTTCAACTTCAAAGAACATACTGTTTATTTATACTGAGAGACTATAGAATAGGGGGTCTTGGTTTTGATTTTTTTTTATTTTATTCAAAGCTATCAGTCACATAGAATGACTTTACATGGAATTTATGCTGATCTCCAACTTCCCCTGAAAACTGTTTGCTTGCAGATAAGGAGGAAACTAGAAATAATGAACTCATGTATCAATTACATGTCAAAATTATTTAGCTACTGATTTCAGAAAGCCAGAATAATTGCATGTTGTTTTGAGCTTCTGTGGCTTTTTTTTTTCTTCTCAAGTGTCTTACAAAACAAATAAAAAATCCACAGATAGAGTTCATGTTCTGCAGAAATGGACTTCATAAAGCCATGTACTAAAACATGCAGAGGTCTTTTCTTTCTCTCCTTTTGGATTTTCTCTTTTGGGGATTCATTAGTCATTCTCAATTGTTGTATCTTATTCCCTCTCTCTCCTTTCCACAGGATCATCTGTTCCCATATCAGGCAGACAAGCTAGCAGATCCTACAGGTCTGTCTCTCAAAACATGCATCTTTCACATGGGAAGGATCTGAGACAGACTGAAGTCCAGAATTCATGGCAATCATTCCTCTCCTCCTGTCACAGGTAGCTGTCCTCCTGCTATCACACCTCAAATGCACTGACACCCTTGGACCGGATGGAGCAGGTCCAGGTTCTCCCGTGTGTCACCCAAGGCAAAACTGATTTCTGGCAACAAACCTTATACATAAACATGTACTCTCTGAAAAAAAGACACATCATATCACATCTATCTGAGATTATGTTAAATTATGGATTCTTCATAGAATGAGGAACTCCAAAATGCAAGATTCCCCGATACTAGCATAACAAATGTGTGCATGTATTTAACACACATTTAGTGTCTACATTTCAATGAAAAAATGATACACCAATGGATTCCTTCCAAAAGCAAATGATGCCAGATCATTTCAATAAAAACTTTTAAATTAAATAACCAAGGAGTTGTTTGAATTATAGCAATCTCCAGATAACAACTCATTAAATCAAAAGACAAAAATCAGAATCACAGAATGATTGGGTTGGGAGGCATCTTAAAGCTCACCCAGTCCCAGTCCCTGCCATGGATAGGGACACCTTTCACTATCCCAGGGTGCTCCAAGCCCTGCCCAATCTGGCCTTGGACACTGGTAGGTATGGAGAGTCCACAACCTCCAGGAAATAAATTCTACTAAATCAGACCACGTTCCATCTTAATCTGCTATGTCAGGTGGGTAAAAGAGATCCTGGGATCCTGAGAACTCACCATATTCTACAGCCCTGGTAGTGCTGCTCTGAAGTAGCATTGCATTCAGACTTACAGTAGTACTGCTTAAGAAAAAATTGGTGCAGTACCTAATTCTTCCAGGATATGGACTGGAGAGAGTATCACTTCTTTTCTGGTCTTCCACCAAGAATACACATTTTAGTTGATTTATTTTATTTATTAACTTTGGTGGCAAACTTGTAAATTATTAAGTATTGAATCCTAGACTGGTCTGTGTCAGAAGTGACCTTAGAGCTCATCCAATTCCACGCCCTGGCATGGACAGGAACACCTTCCACTATCCCAGGTCGCTCCAAGCCCTGTCCAACCTTAGCCCAAATACTGTTTCAAAATGATGCAATTGCCCCACACAGAACAAGAACTATGGTCCTGTTCAAAGCATCCTGGCATCTGCTTTATCCATTCAAAACCATGTGGATGACCTCCTATCAGCATCACCTACCAAGAACTTCAACAATCCACCTATGTGTCACCATCCTGCTGCTGCTGGCTTCTCTCCAAGGCCAAGAACCACTCACAAGTGCTTTCTGTGCTCCCAATCATTCAGCTTTGTTCCCTGCCTGTGAGAGAGAGGTCTGTGACAGAGGAACCAAGGTGAAGCACAGAGGCACCATAGAGGAAAATCTCAGCTATGAACTCCAATTAACACTCTGAAGGCACATGCTGTTGTAAACACTTTAATTACTCAGTGAAATGCAGTTATTTCTATATCAGCACACAGAGGCTGAGAGCTCATAAATTATTTCACACCTATAGAGCAAACAGCCCTAGCAGTCAGAAAGCAAACTCCAAATTTCAACTCCCACCCCTAGACCAAGCCCCCTCCCTGTTCAAATATTTTCCTGAACTTTCACCCAGCCAGAGCTGTCTACTCCGAGTATTAAAAGGTTAAAAGGTAACCCATTTTCTAATTTAGGAGAGTTGCCAAAAGGGCTGATTCATACAAAAAGTCTCAAATCATACAGGAACCAGGTTTCATTTCCCTGCTTCCTGAGGGCCCACCAGAAAGGTGAAAGAGGAGTCACCACAGAGAAAAGGATCAGTTTCGAAAACTGAAAAGCAAGTACAATATCTGGCTATCAGTCTCAGGATACAAGTACGACAACTCAAAGAGAACATAATCTTTCCTCTTGGAATCACTCCTAATTTTACACTCACTGATGGCACATATGCACTGTGGCAGCTGATAATGCTCTACCACTCATTACAGCTGACTCCAAACATTTGGGAGATGTCCCAAGGGGGCACTCAGCAAACACTGACTGGAAGCAGAAACATCTCTGACATTTCGTACTGCATCTCCCCCACACTGGATGTTCTCAACTGGGAGAAAAATAGGGTGAGAAAACAAAAAATCCCAGAATGGTTTGGGTCAGAAGAATCCTAAAAATCATCTTGTTCCACTCTCTGCCATGGGCAGGGACTCCTTCCACTGTCCCAGGGTGCTCCAAGCCCCAATGTCCAACCTGCCCTTGGGCACTGCCAGGGATCCAGGGGCAGCCACAGCTGCTCTGGGCACCCTGTGCCAGGGCCTGCCCACCCTCCCAGACAGCAATTCCTGCCCAAGATCCCAGCCAGCCCTGCCCTCTGGCACTGGGAAGCCATTCCCTGTGTGCTGTCCCTGCAGGCCTTGTGCCCAGTCCCTCTGCAGCTCTGCTGGAGCCCCTTGAGGCCCTGCCAGGGGCTCTGAGCTCTCCCTGGAGCCTTCTCTTGTGCAGCTGAACACCCCCAGCTCTGCCAGCCTGGCTCCAGAGCACAGGGGCTCCAGCCCTGGGAGCACCAACAACATGGAAATACTCTAAAGGTACTGCCTAAAGGATTAACGTGACAGATGGACCCGAGTGCCTTTTTTCACAGACCTGTTCCCAAACCATCCGAGACAATGTGACTGTGTACATTTTCACCTCACTGACATTTATTTCTTCTCTCTACAGATTAGAAATACTAGAAGCTCTGGACTTTTGAATGTTACATAAAGAAGCTGTATTATTCTCTATTTACTTTTCATATCACCAAGTCTTGTTACCAGTATCCACTAAAACTAATTAAAAGACATTACCATTCAAACCACAAACCACAAGAGAGCAGCCCAGATTTCCATAAAAATGGACATCTGCAGTGACTCCCAGGTGCAGCTTCCAACTGCCAGGAAAGAGAAAATGATCCAGGTGATCAAACAACTATATTAGACCATCAGAGAGGTCTACACAGAGCCAGACTGCAGGAATCACATCCTGCATTTCAGTGATGCAGACTAAGTGAAAGGCAGACACACTCCACAGTCTCTGTGCCTTTGCTTTTGAGACCCAAATACCTGCAACCAGAGGCTTTTGTGAAGACAGGGCTGAAAATTGTATCAGAAAGCAGATTATTAGGAATCTGATACACACCACCATATTCAAAAAACTGTACAGACCTGTACAGATACTATGCTTTGAGGTGAGGAAGTTTGTTACAAATTAAAGCACACCTAGTGAATGGACAGGCCATAGAGAAATACTGATCTAAAATAAAAACTAAACTAGAACAGAACAAGAATACGTGATACAGATAAAGGTTTTTCTACTCAGGATCTTTAGATACTTAAAACACCACAGATCCACAATTAGAAATAAGGATATGAGTGATTAAGAAAATCTTTCAAATACATAAATACTACCCCAAGGTGCAGCAGCAAATAAAACTCCCTTTATAGGAATCAGATCCCTTTAAACAGAGCACAATAGTCTTAAACTTCGAGGCTCTTCAAAGTGAAGCAACACAAATCTCTCTCAGTTTGGATGTTTTCACTACCTTCAGCCTCAGTTTCAACACATGGAAGTTTGCCTTTGATGACTAGACAAAGTTGCCAAAAATGCAAAAGTCACATAGCTTTCCAAATAATGGAGCTACTACAATCTTGATAAAAAAAATCTTTGAATAGACTCTTTTTAAAAAGCACTATTCTGGCCTATTCTTTTGAAAGTAACAAAAATAATTAAAATATGGCACTCCTTAGCTAGAACAGAAAACATTTCTTAACCTCTTTGCTGCTCACAATTGGCAAGAAAAAAAGCCTAAACATTTCTCGTCATCTGTACACAGCACCTTTCCTACACTGCAGTTATTTTGTAGAGCTTTATAATCAATTATATTGCCTTTCTTCCTCCTACATTTGACTTTTAAGCTCACATAAAATGCAGCAAGCATCCCTAAATGAGTCAAAATATTGTCAACATTTAAACTTGCAAATAACTAAGATGGCACCCTAAAACAACCATAACTAAAGAAAATAAGGGAATGTAATAGAAATATCAACTAACTTGTACTGGCACCACAGGGTGCTACTTAGGAGTGATGTAACTAGATCACAGTATTTCATTTTTCCTCCACATGCATTTATAGTTTTTAATGAAGTGAAAATGCACTGATAACAACCAGATGTTCAGTTATGGATACCAGCTCTTAACAAGCTGCTGAAAGAAGCCTTTATAATTTAAAGCTTTGGGAGCTCCATCCTGCAACAAAATGTTAGCAATAGTTTCTACATAAAAGTCTTACAATTAAATACTAACATTGTATCTTTTTGCCAACTATGCAATTCGAATCGTGAGTGTACACTCTTGAGTGCTAACATTAGCAAAACCAAAGAAAAAGCAGAGTATCCATAGCACACCCAAGGGAACCATAAATCAAACATCAACATAACGGTAACACAAGTGTTATAAGGGACTGCACAAATCTAATTGTTGAAAACTGTATTTTCTATAAAATTAAACCTGAAACCTTTATCCCTGGCATTTTGTGCAACACAGCATAGCCTGTTTTTCAGAAAGGTAATTCAAGATATTTTTAATAACTCGCAGACACAGCACCACAATGTTGCAGAGTCCCTACTGCAACCTATTTCTGCCTTAAAGCACATTTGCCTTTTCCAATACAAACTAACTTTGTGAAAGATTTTCTTAAATTCCCTGTAAAAAACAGAGACACTCCCAGAAATGCTCTGCCTCCCAGAAAGGCTCTGCAGCCTTTCCCAACAACAACAACAACAAATTATGTTTCATAATAAGGGACAGGGATTTGACATTTACCTTCTTCCACATCCCACACCTTCCTCATTAATTCTGAGAAGACAGTCCACCTGCAATTTCCAAGTATGCTGTAGGTTGTTTTGTAGGCAGAAATGAGCTTATTCTGCCAAGGCTGAGAACTAGAGCAAGCTCAGAGGTGAGTGACATCTGTCCACACTCAGGAAAAGACTAGAGCCCTCACGAATTCAGTGCCCCTGCCAAGCCCAAACCTCTTGCATTTAGAATCCCAGAATAGTTTGGGTTGGAAGAGACCTTAAAGTCCATCCAGTGCCACCCCTGCCATGTGCAGGGACACCTCCCACTGTCCNAGGCTCTAGGGTATCACCAGGTACACCAGGTATATCCTTCTCCTCAGGGCTGCTCTCCAACCAGTCCAGAACAACCTGCCTGCAAAATACCATACACAGGTAACACAAGCACCTGATGTGACATTCAGAACAAGTTCAAAAGAAAGGAGTGCTAGACAGCTGCACAGGTACCTCTGTTCCTGCATTCTGAACACAGAATGGTTTCCCATGCTTTAAAAATAATGTTACAGTTTCAGTGAAGGAGAAAAATATAAGCTTTAACTGGGGTGCAGACAAGCAATATATTCAGGCAGCAGCTGCCAGCTGTATCCACTCCTTCACCAAACTGCATCTACAGAACCCAAGGGATACACTAACTGTCACAATGCTCTGTTACGGCTACTGAATGCTCCTAACAAAATCTGAATGACACTTTGAAGACCAGTTCAGCATGGAGATTTTAATGGTCTGTCACAACAAAAATTCATCTTTAATAGCAACTTTATACACTCTGTTATGGTGCCACTGCAAGCTGCCAAAGCTGTCTGTTCTATCACAGGTGATCCTAAGTCCCTACACAGAAATCATTACAAGTTTGAATATTTCATGTATTCTGCTCAATCTATTCCTTCCCCAAATTCACATATTAGGCTTGTAATTCTCTTGATTCATTCCAGCTGAAGACAGAAATGGACTACTCCCTTGAAACAAAACAGGGAAAGAATCTCTAGGGATATGTGACCAGGGAGAGGGAGGTAAGCGAGAAGTAAACTCACTATGAAAACAATTCTGATCAATTCTCTTGAACAAAATTAATAGTAAAGTAATACCTTTTAACATGTTTATGAAGAACATAGTTGGACTGTGTATTAAAGAAAGCAAGTTTTCCAATATCTCATTTCCCCTACCAGCTTCGCCTTCGATGATATGGGAACAAAATTCTTAGTTAAGGCATTATCATGTCGTTAAACATATTCTAGTGATAAACAAGACAGTAATACACATTTTTGTAAGTGTTAGTATTTTATTAGGAATCAGAAACATGCTATTTCAGAAAAAATTTAGATTAAAAAACTTATTTGACAAAAAAAAAACCCCAAACAATCACAAAACAAAAATCTTCTACATATCTCTCTCTCATGAAATGTAAGATTTTTATATAGCTGAATATTAAAATATGGACAGGCTTTATAAATTTTCTTTTTAAATAAGCCATTTTATCAATAGGTTTTATAGTAATCTAAGTGGTTTCAGCAGCTGCTTCCACGTGCAGCAGCACATTCACACAGAAACAGAGATGCTGGTGGGTTCAGTTGTTGAAATGGGTGAGGAACAATCATGCTGGCGTATTTTCTTCTGCCGGAAGGGCAGAATAAAGGATACCGGACTAGACACACACACACACACACACACACTGGTACTTCCAAGAAAGAAAAATAAAACCCTGCAGAATTTATGAACTTGCCCGTATATCACAGTCCTCTCGGCCCTTTGTACTTCCTTTAATCTGCTCCAAACAAAGCGTGTATCTGTTCCAGGAAGTCCTGACAAGCTCTGTGGAATGACACTCTGAATCACACCACTAATTCATTACACTCTACCTACACAAATCCCTCGCGTTAACGTTGACAGAGCTGTATTTAATGACAGCAATGTTTCAGAAAACATTGTATCTTGTCAGTTTTCCAACGAAAAGAACAATCCCAGCTACAAGATAGCAGAGCTTTATACTACACTGTAACAGACAATCTGAAACTCTTCCAATTTTAGGCACAGACTACAAGGCAGTTAAACACTAAAGACACTCCTCGCTCTCCCTTTAGTAAAGTTTATCATGGGAAAAAAGGTTAAAACTCATCAGAACACTTCCACAAAATGAAAGAACACTTTTATTTCCAAAGAACAAAACATGCTCTCCTATATAAAACACTGAAGTGTTTTATGACACATATCCCAACGGGTTGTGGAATCAACATCTTTCAAATACAACAGATGCATGAAAAAGAAAAGCCATGTAAACAAATCTGGAAATCTACAAAAACATTCCACTTATTCATTTCTCTTGTCCCTTCTTCAGACATCAATTCACTGGAATTTCAGAAATCAGTATTAAATAGCACAAAATTATTTATTTTTGCAATTTAAACCCCCACAGAACTGCAGAAGAACTTTAGTTTTCACCTTACTGCATACCCCAGAGCTGAAGTGACACCTCCACTGTACCTTCCCCTGTACCATGAGCACAACCATTTCCACCAGTTACTGTCTGTGTGCTGACAGGGGTACCTGAAACAAACGGAATAACTTCTGTTGATGGTTTGAACTGGGTGTGAGACGTTCATCATGTACTTCTTCCAACAGAATATTCAGGGCTGGCACTGGTAGCAGCTTATCATTATCTGTACTGCTCCATCACATGGAACATTCAAATACAACTATTTAAACATTATAAACCCATTACTACAAGTTTCATATTCTCTCAAATGCTCATTTAATAAAAGAAGACTAAGAAAAAAAAAGAAAAACGCCTACTTACAAGAGGGGAATTTCAACAATGAGCTGGATGAGGCAACACAGCAACTCCTCTATGAGGTCTTCAGACTCTGCTCCTAAAAAAGAAACACAGCAAAAGATTTCTGGGTTTTCAAATACCAAAACAAAGCAAAAATTCAAACACACGAATGCAGATGATCTATATCTTAATTAAGGAACAAACACTAGAAGTTCTACATGTGAAAGGAGATAGGATTTTTTTTCTGAAACAGAAAGCACTTGAGATTATCAACAGAGAAAACAGTGATGCCTTCCCTTTTTTACATAAAAGAAGTAACTAATAACAACTGCATAAATTAAATGAGGTTTTGGTATTGTGGGAATGTGCTAATATTTAGCACATCAAGTCCTCCTCTACTACTTATAGAAGGTCATATTAGATAGTGGTGGTATTATTAACAGTTGAACTAACCACTGGTGACTTCTCACTGGTCCACAGTTAAACATCTTCTCAAAATTCCCTGCACTTCACATATTTTCCCACTCTGTTTTTTAAACCCAAGCAAAGAATAATCAGAGTTTCATCTGTCTAACATACAGTGAGAAATAATCTAAAAGAATGTCAAAAGAATGTAGCTACTGAGCACGTCACTGCTGCTCTTGAGTAACAGATAAACAATTTTTTCATGAATATATATTTATTTATTGAAGAAGTTTCACACATTTCAATGACAAGCTGGTACATTTTAAGGGAACAGAAATCATTCTCTAGTCATATACAATGTGATAAAACACATGGAGTGACTCAAAATTATTTAAAGACTTGCAACTATTCTAAGCAATAAAACTTGTTGTATTTTACATCAGCAATTTTTAAAAGCAACTGTTAACAAAGACTTTTAAGACTCATTGAGGAAAAAGCTTATTAAACCACTTGAAGTTATCATATAATACTAAAAAGACCCAGAAGATAAATCTCTTGGCTCATCAGGATTTATTCTGCTGTCGAAAATAAAATTATGATGAGAAACATCATAAAGAAGTGGAGGGTTTTATAGTGCTGAATGGCTTAAGAGTGGCATAGCTGAGCCCCTGCATTACAGCATTGCAGCACAATAATTACCCAAATGCCCATTTATTTTGTATTTTCAAATAAAGGAGCCCTGCGATAAACAGAGCTTTACAGCCACATTACAGCAGTGTTACTCTGCTTAACCCAAGTTTGTTCTTGAGTCCAGAACTCAATTTTAAGAAGCACACCAGGGGGAATATTCACTATAAAGCAAAATTATTTTTTTCCACAATCAGTTTATTAAAAACACATTAAAAATTGTCACCTAGTGAACTGCACATTCTAAAGGAAATCAGTTTTTTATCACGGAAACGTGGTTTCCTTTATATAGAATCCCCCATGAGTAACACAATGCAGCTCCTGTTAGTAAAACCAAGAACTGCTCAGAGTATTTAACCTTGGACAGAAACCACAGCCAATAATGGAGCACAGATAATATATTCTAAA
>VZRX01014771.1:43145-69333 GCA_013398075.1 Notiomystis cincta
ATAATAACAGGAAAATTCTATTTTCCAAAAAGTAGTAACCAAAAATTCAAGAAAGCAACACTTAATTATAAAAATACAAACACCAAAACACTTCATTTTCTTCTGCCTACTTTTAATAGGCCCTAGTGCAACTAGAGTTTATTACAATTCATTGATGTACTTCACATTCCTATAGTTGAGCATAAGAGCTATAGGAAGGTATATGCCTTATTATCACATTCTATAGATGTTTAAAAATAAGATTTTTAGGAATCAAACCCAGTGGTTATGTGACCTCAGTATGTTATGAACCTCAACACCCTGAGGAAGTTCACAAGAACCATCTCCAACTGGAAACCCAAAGAGGAGCCGAGGAGCAGCTCATTTCCTGCCTCACCAGCAGACCACACACAATTACCTTCCTAATCAACAACATCCCATGAACAATCTGCTCAGAGGTAATTGCTAAGTACATTTGCCATCAATATGCACAGAATTATTGCTAATAAATGTCACTGTGAATTACAGTCAAGTGCTACTAGACATGGTATAAACATGGGTCTACCCTGGTGACAAGAATCACTTTCCATACCACACTGCAAGGAACTCCCAGTGCAAGGAATAAAGATAGCAGGGATTCCAGCTGAAAAAAGTCTCAGCTTTTCCACTGCTCCCACTGTGGAATGCTGTACACTGAAGCGAGAGGTGAGCCATTTTTTTAAACCAGGAATAAACCCACAGGCAGTCTGCAGGGATAGCTTATGCACAAGCAGATATTCTTTTCCAATGCATCAGCGGGCTGACTTCCCTCCTGGAGATCACTCATCACAGTTTAAATACATTAAACCATTTCAACATGTAGCACTTAATCCTTTGGCACCACGATTCTGATTTCCCCAGAGCGCTGGCAGGCGCCAAGGAGTTAAACAGATTTTAATGAACAGTTTTCACTGTTCGATGAGCAAGCAGCCATTCGGTATTCCCAACACGTGTCCTCGTTGCAGGAAATCCACAGTCAGACACTTCTGGTTGTTCTCACACCATCCCCTCACACTGCTCTAGCATTCTGAGACTTTTTAGGCTTCATGCAACACATGCAATTACAAACTGAACAGCACTTTGACTTGGGCTTGGCAGTGCTGGGTTAGCTGTCTGACTTAATAATCTTAGGGGGCTTTTCCAGCCTAAATGATTCCAAGATTTATAGCAAAGCAATGGAAATCAAGGCTCCCATGGCAGCATTATCATCAGGCACTCTGTGAGAGCATCTTGGTAACAGTGCTACATAAAGATTTGTGGCAGCATTCAGACTGTCTTTTTGCTGTAATGTAACTGATTTTGAATGCATTTGTATTACTCTTATTCAAAGACAACAGCTTCTTCCTTGAGCATCTTCCACCTCGTGAAATACATACTTTATTTCCTGGACATGAGCCCACTTTAGTAACTCTGCCTAAATTCTGTGACTGTTCCTGTACTCTTTGTATAAACTACTGCCTCCAAATTAGATTTTAGCAGTTGCTATCTCATGGGGCCAATTATAACCATAGAACTGTTACTTTCCTTCACTAGATCCCTACAAATAGCATTAATTTCACTCTGTGGCTGATGTTGGTTTATGAAAAATATGTGAAAAGATGCATTAAATTGCTATATCAATGTTCCAATGTTCATATGTGGTCACCTTCACGCCAATTGTGTTCTGTTCCTCTGAAGAGGACAAGTTACCACCTTTCAAACTGTATGAAGATAAAGCTCAGGTAGGTCTACAGCACCACATCTCAACAACTGTTCAGAAAAAGCCAGATCAAGCTAAACCTAACTCTATAGCACTTGATTTGTGGTTTTAAAGCAAAGTTTGGGATTCTCAGTCTAAACAAAACATAGAATCATAGGATTATTTAGGCCTAAGGCATCTTGTGGGAAAAGACCCTTAAGATGAAGTACAACCATTAACCTAACTCACCAGTCCAGCACTAAACCATGTCCCCGAATGCCACATCTACAAACATCAGGATATTTAAGTTTCTCATGGGATGTTTGTTTCACCAGCACTTTGTGTACCCACCATAAGAGCTCGGTCCTGCTTTCTCTTCGTAAGTAAAATGAAGTTGCAGCTCCTCTTCTGACATGCGACTGATGAATACTTTCAGCAAACAGCAAATAATGAAGAGTGCATTGTGAGCCTGCCAGATAAAGAGGTGGCTGGAAAAGAAGCAGGAACAAACAAGGATCAGTAATACTTCACCAGCAAACACGCATCAAAAACCACAGCAAAATAAATGTCAGAGTAGTCAAAGTTATACAGCTGAAGCAAGGAAAAGCCAAGGTGTTTAAGCAGGGAGTCTGCAGTTGATGTTGCAGAAAACACAATGGGAATGTATTCAAAACTAATTTAGAAAATACAACCTTATCCCTAACTATGTTTGTACCATTGAGAACACCACAGTCAACAGAAGTATCACTCTTTGAGGAACTCACCAAATTTCAGCAAACTTCTAGAGGTCTCTACACACTATGGACTCAAAGCACACACACATTTGAAAATTTCCAACAGGTTCAGACCTGAAAGCTTCCTGATGCCCTAAACCTTAGCCCTTTTCCCATGCAAATAGCCTTCAGGTGACAGTAGGCACTTAGGGACCTGAGGAGCACCATACAGAAGGATTTTCTTAAGCAACAGACACAAATATTTTCCAAGCTTTCTAAATGAAAGGGAAATACAGCTGCATAAAATTTTTTTGAGTCCCAATAAGCAACTGCTGGAGAGCCCATGCAACAGCACAGAGTCAACTACTGCCCAAAGTTGTACTTTCAAGGCATCTTTGGATTAAAACAGCAACAGCCATCTGGGCACAAGTAGCTTCTTACTTTAGATGCAAGCAGAAAATATGATGGCAGTCCTGGGAACAAGGAGGAATTGAAGCCCCAGATCTGACGAGAGTGGGACATATATCTGTGGGTGTGAGGGAACAGCTACAGAAAGCCTCCTACAAAAAAACCCCACAGTGCTGTACAAGTAACCTCTTGGAGTTCTTTCCCACTGCTGAAAACAGCAAACAAAATCAATGGAAGTTGCATGGCATAATTTGAAAGCAGTATTTTGATACATATTTACATATTTATAGATTATAGATATTTAAAGTATTTCCAAGATAGAATACTGACTAATATATTAAGCTTCAGGTAAAAAGATGAGATGATTTTTATACAGCTCTAAGGCAGTAGTACCCATAGCTTACACCATTTATACAAAAATGTGTTCATCTAACACACAAATATGTACTTTTCCCCAGTAATCTATTTACCTATTATACTTAATTTCTGTGTTTAGAAAAGTGCTAGACACTTGTTCTGTTTTGAACAACAGATTACAAAAATTCTGAGGTTTGGTTTGTGAGCATGTTAATTAGTAGAGTAAAAAAATTCAAGATCTTGCAACAAAAGGAACATTTAAAAAAAACAAATGGCACACACAGCCCTTTTCTGGGAACTTACTTCTGACATTCTGCTGAAATTTTTAATTCTTTGGTTCTAGAAAGAAAGACTTTGATCAATGATCCAAGGTTTCCTGTTCGAGGATTCTTCTCAACTGGATGAGGAAAAATAAGATACAATTACAAAGTATGTGTAAGTTGACACTATCTGGTTCAAACAAAACATAGAAAAAAACCAAATTTCAATGTCTTAAATGTTTCTAAATAAAGCACAGTATGTCTTGTTTTTCTGTACAGGCATTCTTCTTTCAAGATTCCCCAGTACACGATTTACTAGTCCATAATTGTTCTCTAAATATAATTAATCCTAGATTTAAAATATCCCAAACGTGGGATACTCATACTCATACTGCTTCCTTTCCCAGACTTGTCTGCAGCACAACAGCCTCCTGTCAGAAAACTAGGTAGGTCTTCTCAACTACCTTTTACCTTCTTGCAACACCATTTATGTCATTCCTTCCTTTCATCCTCTGCTTCTTTCCCCTTACTGATCAGCTTAAAGGGCAAAGGGAAAAAGACATAGTGGAGATGGAATTACTTATTTTAAACCTTTCAGTTGTATCAAGTTCTGTAAAACAGCTAACAATGGAACTTTCTAAAGGTTTGGGATATACATAAACACACTCTTCACACTGCTTTAATCTTACTAGAGCAACGTATACAAATAGAATGCTAAAGGCATGAATGTGCACAGGGATGCTGTTTCCCAATTTTTCTAATAAAGTACAGGGACAAAAGATGGCACAACTTCTCACCTAAAGACTTGCAGACTGAGATTGTGGCTTCTTCCAAGAGCTTTAAGTCAGCACTAGGTAGGAGGAAAAGAAAACAAAAACGGTTACACAAGCAATTGGGTTCCTGTACTTAAAGTGAAAATTCATTACAAAACAGTAATAAAATCTTTCTATGAAGCACTTAATTTTAGCCATGCATTAGCTCGTAAAGGTCAGTTTGTCCAATCTCCCTGCTCGATCAGGGTCTCCTAGAACAGGGTCTCCTAGAGCCACAAGCTCTCTGAGCAGCTCATCCAATGCTCCATCATCCTAACATCAGGCCATGCAATATTCTTTTGAAGTACAGCAACTATGAAACAGGAAACTAATATTCAAAACTGAATTGTTCATCAGAGTGAAATTATATCAGTGTTTTCTCCCAGGGAACAAGGGACAGGATGAGAGAAAACAGTCTCAAGCTGTGCCAAGAGAGTTTTAGGCTGGATATTGGGGAAAATACCCAGTTTTAGGCTGGATATTGGGGAAAATTCCTTCATGGAAAGGGCTGTCCATCCCTGGCACAGCTGCCCAGGGCAGTGGTGACATCCCTATCCTTGGAGAGGGGTTTAAAATCTGTATGGATGCGGCACCTGGGGACATGGGTCAGTGGTGGCCTGGGCAGAGCTGGAAAATTGCTGGATTCCATGATCTTTGTGGGCTTTTCCAACCTAGAAGATTCTGTGATTCCATGAGCATTTTATTACCACTACTTTTGCGGCTTTAGTGCTGCCAAGCTCAGCTTGGTGTTACTGAAAATACAAATAGAACAGCAGCCTACAGAAAGAACTTGAACTTTTTTACAAGAAATTTCACATGAAATGACGTATTTTTAAAAACATGAATAAAAGAAACCTCAACCTGACATTTAACCTCAAGCTAAGCAGTTCTTTCTCTTTAACTGATGTTATTATACTAGTGCAACAATCACATCAGATAGAGCAAATTGTTCGTAACTTCATTAATTGCCTCGTGATACGCCTCAGAAAAACATCATCTGAAAAGAACAATAAAGCACTAAAGCAAAACCTGACAGCAACCACTGAAAGTAAACACCAGCTGCGTCAAACACATACTTCTGACCTACCAGTACAGGGCAACTGATCCTCAAAAACATCCTTAACAGATGGGAAAACAAGACAAATCATCAGATACTGTGTTCAGTGCCGCACTGAGCAATAGGAATATTAATAACTAAAGGGCACCCCGTTCCACCACTCTCATCATTAAAATTTTTTCCTTCTATCTTGTCTGAATCCATCATCTTCTAGTTTAAACTATCACCACTTGTCATATCATGAAGGCCTTACTGCTTTGTGTTTTGGAAGAGATGGCAGAGCCTCTGTACAGACTGAATTAACACATAGCCTGACCCTCAGAGATTTCTGAAGTTCAAGAAACTAAAGGACACTCAAAAAAAAATTAGTTCAACACTTGCAGTCATAATGCAGTCCTCTCCTCTTTTTAAAGTCCTGTGCTCTTTTTAAATTTACATGGTAATCCAGTTTACAGCACACTGTTGCATCAAACCCAGATTATCAGTGGTGCTGTGTGGGAAGCTGTTAAACGAGCTACAGCGCTGAAAACCCTGTGGAGCCACACTCTTGGAAGCTGTGGAGTTTGAGCTGTTCCCCAACCCATGAGGACTAGAAGACATTTTAGAAATAGCAGCCAAAAGAATTATTTCAAAACTCTTCAGTAGGAAACTATTCAAGATAGAGACATCAAACAAATTAAGTTTTAAGATGCCTGCAAATTTTCTTGTATATCAGACTAATTTACTGCGTAGTGAGCTGACAGCTGAGACAGCTCTTCAACTACAGCTGAATATCCTAAGACAACTTTAGATAACACAGATTGACTTGTCCTGATATCAATTACCAGCATTCATTCTTCTCTTACAAACTGCTTTGAAACACAAGATCCAGAAAGAACAAACTTACACTTTGATATATACTTTAAAAACATTAGGCTTGGTCTCAAAGGTGGTCTCTTGTTCCAGCACTACAAACATGCAGAGTAATTAAAAACAAATGGTATTGAGCAAGAACATGCCACCAGCAACTACGGACAGCACAGTTTTCTAGGTCTATGTGACCTTGCACTTTTTTAAAAAAACAAAAACTTCTAAATTTGCCCAGCTGGCTGCTTGTCATCAGGATTTATTCCTTCCCAAGACCTGGCAGCAGGGAGGGTGAATATTACAATGGACAACAACTCAGTAGAGAGTTCTCAGGTACTGAAAAATCATAATCCAACACAACATGACCCCTCCCACTATCCAAAGATCCTGGGGACACAGTCAGAGTGGTTATTGTAATTGCTCCAGGATTTAAACCATAAATGCAGACATTCAGCTTTGAATTACAGTTCAATTTCTCCCAAATTTCTAAGGTTAGGTTTCAAAGTATAGCATTCTTACAGATTTTTTTTTCTTCCCTTTGAGTTATTAAAACCCACACAAAGTCCTCAAACAAAATCCGTGGAGTTGCTTAATTTCTACAAGTTGCCAGGATCAAAACCAGTGGCAAAGCAAGCAAGGCTTTCAGATCTTCAGCAAAGCTTTTAACACTTGAGTAATTCTTTTTCATACTAAAATGAAGCTTAAAGCTTAAAAATTAACTACAGCCCACTGCCTCTTATTCATACAACAAGAACACAAAAGTGAATTTTGCCACACTCAACACTAGGCAATAGCTACTGCAAAATTTCAGTTCACTCAAAAGAAACCTACTGAGGAGGAATAACAGCAGAAATACCACCCCAATAGGCACACACCACTGAATTACCGAATACTGTAACATCCCCAAGGATGGATTCATGGAGACAATATCATGGAGGGGTACAAAAAAAAGCTGCTCATTCCCAAGTACCTGGGGCCAAACCTAACAGTGACTTTCTTTCCTTTGACTGGGCAGGAAAGAGAAGTGAGAGACATGAAAAAAGCTGTCTGGGTACTTTCTTGTGCAGTGAAGAGACAGAAGGTAAATTTTATTAACACTTGGGTAGAAAATGCCAGAACCAAGATTCACAAAGTGGCACAAAAGAAATGGTACAATCAACTGTGGCACTGACTTTTCTCTGCAGTTTCTGTGGAAATGACATCTGGCTAATGAATGAATGTAAGAATGAAAACTCAACACTGATACATCTGTCTTTTCATTAAGCCACACAGAACACTGCTAATAAGTATTCAAATTGTATTTCAGCTCTAGAAGAGCAAGCACTGATAAAGTGAAGCTCCTTCACTTTACTGATAACAAATAAAAGTTCCAATTCTTTCTGAAAAACCTCACCTGAGGAATATGGACTGCCCTGTTGTCAAATATCTGTCAAATATGTTTCTGGAGCACAAGTCTGATGAGGAGCAGCTGAGGGAGCTGGGAAAGGGGCTGAGCCTGGAGCAAAGGAGGCTCAGGGGGGACCTTGTGGCTCTGTACAAGTCCCTGACAGGAGGGGACAGCCGGGGGGGTCGGGCTCTGGGAACAGGGAACAGGGACAGGAGGAGAGGGAACGGCCTCAGGCTGGGCCAGGGGAGAGACAGGGTGGATATTGGGAAAAATTTCTTCATGGAAAGGGTTGTCCATCCCTGGCAAAGCTGCCCAGAGCAGTGTAGGAGTCCCCATCCCTGGAGGGATTTGAAAGCTGTGTGGATGTGGCATTTGGTGACATGGATTAGCACCCATAAAAGTGAAGGACAAACTTGTTAAGGACGAGTAAAATATTCCCTGCTCTGTGAGAAACATTTGGTATATTCACAACATGAAACAGATTATCTGTTTCTAGTAATAAATAGGCAGAAAGTATGAAAAGTAAGTCAACTCTGCCTTGCTGCTTGGTGCCTCTGCTGATTGTCAGTAGGAGAAACCCAGGCACTCCAGTAAAATCCAGGAAGCTCTGCCCGGGAGAAGACGCCACGATGGAAAACGGTCACATGCACATGGAACAAACTCTGAGGGTGGGCAGGCCCTGGCACAGGGTGCCCAGAGCAGCTGTGGCTGCCCCTGGATCCCTGGGAGAGTCCAAGGCCAGGTTGGACATTGGGGCTTGGAGCAACCTGGGATAGTGGAAGGTGTCCCTGCCCCTGGCAGAGGGTGGAATGGGATGATTTTTAAGATCCCTTCCAAATCAAACTGTTCCAGGCTTCTGTGACACCAGCTTCAAGCTACGGACCTTTAACACCACGATCACAGTGACCTGGGTGAGTTTGCACAAGCACTTCAACTGGCACAACCTGAACTGAACAACCTCACTTTGAAAAAGCAGTACATATTTACATATTCACCAGTTCTACAGTTTTCCAAGAAATGAACAAAAGGTATCACCTGATGTGGGGATTCAAATGGGCTGTGAACATATTGGGCAAAAAAAAAGATTCAAAGCAAAGTATTCTTAACTACTCAGACTTGACTGGCTCTCTTGGATACAAGAAAATATGTGAGGTGCAACAGTTGCTTCCCACACACTTCAGGAAAAAATTCCAGGCTTCACAGGAGTTCCTCCCTCATCCTGTGATCTGATGGCCAGCATTTTCAAAGTACTTAATACAAGAAAGAAATTATTTTGTTTTTCTTTTATGTAGAGGCTAAGTCCACAGACTTCAGCAAAACTAAAATTAATAACAGTGAGATTTGCTTCCTTGACAGCACAGCCATGTTTAAAGAAAATGGTTTTGTCTTTGTTTATTTTAAAGGTATCCAAATAGGAGTGGCAGTGATAATTTTCTGTAACATCTTAACACCACGCAGTAAGAATATTTTGCATACCAATTGTCACTACAAACCCCCTCTATACACAGGCAGAATCTGTGTGACTGCAGCTATCACACATCAGTGGTGAAAGTAAAGAGTAATTAAGGATAATCATTATTTCGTTGGCATTTAATCATTTTGTGTTTGCAATCACTCATCACAATCCAAAGAGTTTCTTCATCAGGGAGCTAGTTTTCTGTAAGAAAACCTCTTTTCAGTAGAGGTGGGAAAGAATGGCAAATTGACAGTCTACTAGTCAATAAAATTTCATCATTTTCATTGACTGCAGATTATTATTTCTGGCTTCTTACAACCAAAAAGCGGGATTCTGGCATATATTGCAAAAAATATTACTTCCAAAAAGAAGAGGATGAGAAAAAATGAAAAAGGAAAAAAAAATGAAACAGTGGCATTATAAAGAGGATTCTTTTTAAATGGTTGAATTCAGCTGCCTTACTTTAAACTTACAATCTGTCTTCAGCAAAACCATAATTATTAAGACAGTGAAGGTTGTTTCCTGACAGCAGCCAACTTTGAAGAACATGGTTTTATGTTTACAGCACCACAACAGAAGATGTTTCAAAGTTGCAATGGCTTCTGTTAAAATATCTCCACCTAACAAGGGAAAGCATTCTGCCTAAAAGCTGCAATTATAAACATACTCTCATCACAACACCTGCCCTTAGTATGGTAAGAAAAAGACCCAGACCAAAGCAGCTAAGTACCCCTCTAAAAAAAGACAGGCAAAAAATCAAAACAAGCAGCTTTCCTGACAGTTTTTTCCTCATAGTAAGGCCTTTTTTTCTTTGCCACTGAACACAAAACAGAAGAACCAGCCCATTTTGTAAATTCATACTGTGGGAATGCTGATTTTAATGGACTAGTTGGAGGACAGACATCAAAGAATATAAGGCAGCATATGATTTATTGCACCATTTAAAAAATGTACCATGTTAAGGCAACATAAAAGCTTCTCATTTTTATGTCTTTCCATTAAAGGCCCATGCACATTATTCTTGAATCAGCAACTCATTAATAACTCTGGGGAAGGAACAAAGCAGAACAGTAAATATTAAGCACATGAATTTCAGCAAGTTCTGCTTTAGTTAACTTTGAGTTTTCCATCAGAAAATAATTGTAACTAATACCATCACTAAGGAGGAGGTTGCATTCTTGGTAGCAAATCATAGAAAAGCCAGACAAACACAAAGTCTGCCTAGACTGAGAGCTAACACTCCAAAGCAAACCTCATAGCTCTTAACCCTGACAGTAACTAAAAAAATCATCTGGAAAAGCTGTATTTTATTTTTCCAATATCCAAACACTACTGCATTGATAGGTCAGTAACCTGAAGTATAGAAGTGGCAGATTTAAGAGGTTTTGCACAATTTTAATTCAGCTCCCACAAGTCCATTCTGTGCAACAAATAAGGACCCGTGAAGGAGAAAAAAGAACCAACATACAGGAGTGTGAAATTAGAGTACCAAGTACTTCCTAATGGCTGAAACCAGAAATGTCTCAGGAGACACTTCAACAGTACCTGCTTAGCACGCATGATCTGCGTTATGGAAGAGGATGTCATAATAAACTTTTCACAGTGAAAAGCATGAGGCAACCTAAAACTAAACTGATGGAAGCTGTTCCTTTGACTATCATTTATATCTGCACCACTTATCTGCTCCCACTCCTAGACTCTGAGAGGCCCTAGTGGCTTTCTTTACTTGTCAGATACCCAGGCTGGCTCTGGCTCTTACTATTCACTCATGCCAGGGGAGTTGCATGCAGCAAGCAAGGGATTCACCGTCAGCTCCTTTCTGATTACTGACAGCTAATATTCCCTCTTAATATTTGCCTAATTATTAAGAAAATCAATAGTATGAGAGAAAGAATAAGCAGAAAGGCAGAATATTAGACTCCTCACAGCCAGCTCTGCTTTGACCACACACTTTCCTGTTCATTTTCGGATGGCACAGTGGGTTTAAGTAATCCCACCTTTCAGCCCCATAGCTCCAAAAAATCAATCCCTCATTGTGCCAGAATTGTTTTGTGGTGCCAAGCTATGAATCACCGCAGGGAATTATCTTGACTGAAAAAATAAACACTTCTGCTGTGTTGTTTTCCAGATAGATTAGTTCCTGATTAAACCCACAGAAGAACAAAATAAACACTGGAAGAGATAGTGAAAGGGCAAGAGCATCTTGCATCAATATTGCTGACAGAGATACAGCAACTTTGCAGTCAGCAACACTGACTGCAAATTTGGCAAACTTTATTCCATACAGAAAACTACCTCGTGTTCTTCACAGAAACAGACGAAAAAGTCAACAAGACTGAAAAAATAAAATTCAGTAAAGAAGGCATGGCTAAGGAAATGAGCAATGCTAAACAGTTTCACATGGAACCAGAAAAAGAGAGATTAACACATTCAGTCAGGTAGAGGTCAGAAAAGAAACCAAAAGAGAGAACCACAAAGATGAGACATGGATAAAAATAGGAAGAGATCAACCAAACTGCAAGGGGAAAGAGAGAAAAGTGAAACAAGGACAAAGAAAGAAATACAAAGTGCCACGACACAAAGCATAAGAAAATGAAGACAGCAGAGCACAGAAAATGGTGATATTTTAAGATCTGGTATCATGCCTTCATGTTTCTCAAGAGCAGAAAGACAGTAATTCCCCATCTCTCAAGCCAAGGCACAAAGACTACTGTTCTACAGAAAATCCAGCTCTGCTTGAAGCAGAGGAAACAGCTGGGATCTACAGCACCTGGACTAACCTGAAACAGCTTCTGCAAAGAAAAGCTCTAGTCACAAGTTTCTAACTAGAAAAAGCTTTCCCTAACATGGAAAAGCGTTAAAAACCCCATAAACTTCCTTACACACACTGATTCAGATTTCCCTTAGAAGCCTTCCTTGCAGATACTGTTCCCTTGCTATGGCCAAGGCTTCTTGACAACAATCTGAATTTGTCAAGCATCTGTTTCTGAAAGAAGTAAACCTACCCCAGACCCATCTTTGCTGGTTTTCACTTGGATAATTTGGTTTTGGCTGATTGCTTTTCCTATCAACATGAATTTTTCCATCACCTTCTTTTCTAATGTTTTTCCCTGCTTCGTCCCCTACAGTACTGACATGTAGAAGAGAATTATGTCCAAAGCAGGACTCAGAGAAGCCAGACCTCTTCTCCCTGGGGATCACATCAGTCCCATCTTTGCAAAAACTTGAGGAAATAAATCTTTACTCTAAAGTATCACCAAGTGCTTCCAGAAAAAAGCTACATACAACACTTATTTAGCTCCCAATTCTACTTGCAAACAGTCACTAGTTTTGTAACAGACAACTGGAAAAAGTGAATTTAAAAGGAGAAGAAAACTGCAAAACTCTGTTCTGTACAACAGGTGAAAACCAGCTCCCTTCCACAAATCACAAACAAGCATCTTGCTCCTGACCCTTAAGCCTCATTAAAAACAGAGTTAACTTGATAATTTGGAAGATTTCAATCTCAGAAATTGACATTGACCTCTATTGTTACATTCCTGCAGGCAAGGTTATCTGATAAAGACAAATGTTGAGGGTGCTGTGCAGCCAACATCATCTGATTTCACTTCCCAATGGTTTTCTCAGGTAGATGCAACTAAATGAGAAATTTCTGTTTCCTTCCATTACTAAGCTGCAGAAAAGATGCCTCTAAAAATATTTCTCCTCTAGCTGCCAGGCAAGAGCACCATCTGGTGTTCAGCTAATTAAAGCTTTCAACCTGCGTTTGGATCATTTTATTGGTCTGCTTGGTTTTTTAATTATGTTTCTTGCTTGAGGGTTTTTTTGTTTCGTTAGGTTTTTGCTTTGCTGATTTGGAGTTTTTTTTAGCAAATTTACTCTGCATTGGATCTGAATTCCATGAAACAGGCATATAAAAGCAAGCTAAGAAAAACTCCTTAACATTCACAGGGGAAAGAAGAAAAATAGAATGACTAAAAGAAACTGGTGGAGTTTTATATGTAATTATTGCCCCTTAACAAAACCCAAACAACAGAGTATTACATAAGTTCTTAGAATATTGTCAATCTTAATAGTCTTAAAAGACAGTTCTGTAAATAATTCTTGTCTTCAGGGATCTCAGAGGAAGAGCAACTGGTTGCTCACACACTCCCAATTCCATACGGCCCTTTACATACCAGCTTTACAGCCTTCCACAACACCATCCCTTCTTCCTAACCTCTGGCTATTCTCTCCAGGCAGAAGCCAAAATACTTCCTCCTCCTCACTCTTTACAAAAATAGCACCTAGTAAATGCCTCCCAGTTATTTACCTTAACCATTTTCCATTCCAGTTGCCTGAACTTTACTTACGGAAAAACACCAGTTTTAGACTGAAAACTGTAAAAATAGTTTAAGTAACACCTGAAGGTACCAATATCAGACTGTTCTTGTAAGACTGATAATCAGCACACAGGCCAAGGAATTTAGCAATGGAGTTGGGTTAACAGAAGTTACAAGAAGCTAAATTCTCTATTTCTGGAGATGTGCTATGGATCCTCTAAAAATACTTATTTTATTTATGCCCATACCACTTCCTGGAATGAAAAGGCATTCAAAGCTTGAATTTCAGATATTTAGAAAATATCTTTATGGAAAATACACACCAAATTTCTTTTTAAAATGTAAAGAGGGTGAAAAAAAAAGCCATACAGACTAAGCAACTCAGAAGCTAACCTACAATTAAATCATGCAAAAGTACAATTCACTCCAGGTTAAGCGGAAACCTCAAATGTTGGTATCTTCAGCAAATCCAGTCAACCCAAAGGCTATACCAAAGGAAAAGAAAGCTTCCTAAAACAACAAGAAAAAGAAAAAAGTTTCTCCCCCACACTACAGACCCTATTTCTGATCTTTACCAGGAGAATGAATAGCAATTACAGCTATTACGAAGAAGAAAGAAACCCACAGGAATGGAAGAGGTGGTAGAAAACGTTTCCAAACTTAGGAACAAGAACCTATTTTACACAGGCATTTATTCCTCTGCTACCTAAAACAGGAATAATTAACATAACCACTCATTTGCTTTCAGACTGGTCACTCCTATAAACATATTATCAAAGTTAGCTCTTCAACACCCTCTTACCTGTTTGTTGGAGTGGTGAAGCTAAAAGACAGAAGCTGATTCCAGAATGGGTCATTCTCGGAGATGGGCTCTGATCCTGACAGTTTCTGTAAGTACTCATTTTCTGGAAGCTCACTGATGCTGCTGCTATTTGCTCCCATCTTCTTTATTTGGCAAATGTCTTTCTAAATTTTCATGTCTTTGAGGAAAAAAAAAAGAAGAAAGAAACATTTTAAGTCTCTGTATAAATAAGGAATATGCAAACCCTAAGTTAGCCACCAGTAAAGCTTTAGATCTTCTCCTTCAAATATTACTGAGATTCAGGAATCAGGCACATAGGAATATATAGGAAGATTTCCTTTCAAAAAACTTTGGAAAATAACACCTTTGGCCAAGAGATATAAAAGTTTCTGTGCTATTACTTCAGTCATCATCTCACTTGTATTTTCCTAAGTTATACTCAGCAAGAGCACTGCAGCACAGTTGTATCAGTACCAAGGCTCCTAGCAGTGGGGAAAACTACATAGAATTCACAATTTAACAGGGGTGTCAAGCTGATACACTTTTCAGAAATACGTTTTCAAACTGAATATGCAGAGATAAAAAAATTACTTATTCTGTGAAGATGCAACTAATTCCTGCATGCCACCAGTGATCTACACCTTTAAAGTTCCTGCCTTTCCAGAATAAGCACAGCTCTTATCATGCTGTTATCAAGCAAAGGTACTACTGACCATGCCTGAATCTCCTGACCTCTGTAAAATAACCTGGTTCCTTCCAGGCAACCACTTCAATGGGAAAAGCCATAAAATGAACACATCAGAAATACAACTGCTTTTTGATGGAACACTGCAGAAGCTGGCACTCCAAACCCTCTTACTATATGTGTTGTACTTCATCTGTGTGAAGAATGAGAAGCTTTAAATTCTTCATGCTGCTTCTCATCTTTATAAACAATTTAATTAAAAAAAGAAAAGCACCACAATGTTTTCTACTATGTGCCAGGTATGATCCCAAGCACCTCAAATCTTTCCAAGACATCAACTCCAATAAACTTCCACCTTTTGGGACAAAATAACTGTGACTGATAGGTTTAGAAGTTTGTATGACAAAAGGCATCCCCATCAAGATGAAAGTGTTGTACAATATTTACTGTAACCTAATACTCACTCCTGAGCTGGCATAAGACACAAGAACAGGCAAAGCTGTATCAGAAGCTGTTAAGCCACTACCAAGAAGCAACTCTTCGCTTGGTTTCTACAAAGATACAGATGCAAGGTATCAGATATGAGAATAAGAACCGTACTGATACTCCTAAACTCATCAACTTCACAGAAGCAATTACATCCAGAAAAGACAATTCTAATAGCAGTTAATATTAACAAAGAACTGTATAAATATGAGGAAAGCTTACTAAAAACAAACAAGAGATGCAACAAAAAGTCACAACATTAGCAGCCATAGTAGAAGTTCTCCGAAGAATTTGTATTTGAGATTTAGAGCAACTGCATAGTACCCAAATATGTCAGAAACAACAAAGGGCCTACACAGTCACAGAGCAGAATATAAAACATATTTAGTAATAAAGAGATCTTTAAAATGTGAAATCCTACAGAAACAAGGAAACTGATGATTATTTCGTAGATGTTATTTGTAGGCTGGAAATACATACTCCATACTCCTTCACCCTCCATTTTAATAGTCCATCCTCCACCACCCTTACTTGTTCTAGAAGACACAATACAGTGAAACTGAGCACTGACTCTGTCCTCCTTTAAATTGTCTGAAACTAAGATCCTCTGCTCTTGAAACAATTTGTTGTACCTCCACCAAGATGCACCCAGGGAGCTCTGTGTCTAAAGGGTCATTTGGGTTTCTGCTACTCCTCTCACACCTGACCAAAGGGGAGATGCACTAACCTTATAATCTCACATACACCTCTCTTAGCAAAAAGCTCTGAAGACACTGTCTATAGCACTTGAAAAAGCCATGTTTGCCATGGGGATTACCTACAGGAAGAGAAATCTGAAGCAGCCTAGCAATGAAAATGAAACTTTGTGCCAGGAATTCTGTGGAGAAGCATTAAAGAATTATAAAATGCAATCAGTTTAAGAGAATTTCCAGAACTTTGGTTGAATGTTCACTCACAGAACAGAATGAATGCATCTTACCTGAACACAAATTTTGCTGCCCCAAAGAAAAAATCCCCACAATCAGTGCATTCTACTCCTGAAACAGTACCAATCAAAACTAAAGCTACAAAGTAGGAGAAAAAAACAACTGGTGTAATATCTACGAAAACTGGATCATCAATTAGAAGAATGAAGATTCAGTGTGTACATGGACATCTCAGCTCTGTATCCCCTGGTTTCAGAGTCCCAGAATGGTTTGAGTTGGAAGGGACCCTAAAGCTCAACTCGTGCCATGGGCAGGGACACCTTTCACTGGACCAGACTGCTCTGAGCCCCATCCAATCTGACATGTTTGCAACATGCTCAACTACTGCAAAAGCCAACAATGATGCTGTTGGCCCTGGACCTACATTTTGAATCAAGCCCCATCCCTTTGCCTTTAAATGACTTAAAGGCCCTACATTTAAACCTTTACTTGTCTCTGTCTGCTTCAAGTTCCCATTCTCTGCTCATGTTTTCCAGCTCACTTGCTCCAAGATAAACAATTAATGGTGAAGAGAATCAAGAGGCAGCTGGAGCCCTGCCTTCAAATCTCTCCACCTTAACCTGGAACTCCTGAGTTCTCCATGCCAGAGCATTGACAGTGCCCAAAATCCTTAGCCTGTTCTCCTAAGATGAGTCACCATATTCTCTGTTTACAAGCTACTCTTATGGCTTGCTGCAGCTCCCAAAGTCCCACATTTAAACCACTTTCCCAGAAATATGACAGCAGCTGGAACAGGTTTTACACTAATTCTTGAAAAGGAGTCAAGCTTGCTTCCCAGATTTCCTATGGCATGCCAGCAGGTTCAATACCACTAAGACAAATCCAAAACAAAGAGGGCTTTAACAGCAAGTCTTAGCAAAATTTTATAGTCTGTTTTCAGAGTCAGTGTCAAATCACAGTGCCCAAGAACATGCCCAGTTTCATGGCCACAGCCGTGCTCCCAAGCAACACGACAAGCTATGGAGCCCCTTGTGAGCCCTCCAGCCCTAATGCCTGGCTTCTTCCAAAATGCAGAGAACATGTTTGATTCCACAGACTTTCCCCAAAGAGACAGAAAAATAAGGCACTAGTTGATAGTTTTCTTCTCTAAATGAAATAAATATCAAGCCATCCAGACCTGTCAAAATAATCCACCTGGTAGGATGAGTTTTAAATACCGGATAGGAGTTCGTAGATAAGGGGATTTGGCAAGCTTTGACTTCCACTCATTCAAGAGCCAACAAATCTTAGAGCAATCAAACAAACATATAGATTTTTTCCCTCTATTATACCCCAGGTGGTTTCTTTTCTCTCCTAAGTACATTACACTCACTATACCCCTCTGAAGTAAAAATCTCAGCAAGTTCTACTGATCCTTCCCGTAGATGACTACACTTACAGACACACAAAGCCAACTCCTTCCATCAGGAACCTGTGTTATCCCAATGCTTGATGAAGTGCTCTGCAATGACTTCATGATGCAGCCTGAGCACCTTCAGCTCCTACAACCTGAACCACAGGCCCTGCTTTAAATGAGGAAAACATTTCTGAGGAACTCCAGCCATCAAGTGACCCAGGAAACAAATCTCTCCTTCAGAGTTTATGAATATCCCACAGGAAAAATGTCTAAAAATAATTAAAAATAGAAAAAAAAAGAGAAATCAACATTTTATTTCCAAGCATTTTAACAACAGCAACAGATTAACTCCAATGCTTTAACTTAGCTGATTACATGCTAGCCAAGTTCTCACATTTCCAAGACTGCTGCTACTAAATAATATTAAATTAAATGGCAGTCACCACCTTAAATCATTTTCAAACATGCTATCAAATCTTTCTTTTAGAAACAGCTGCCTTTAGCTGAAAAGATCACTCAAGTAAAATATGTAACCACTGAAATGTCCACACTGCTTTTGATTGAGGCACTGCCTCTGTGCCTGTATGCTGGTTAAGACAGTAGAGGTTCAAGTCATTAGATAATATGGAAGGTACATCAGTACCTGGAGTAGATTTACAACAGTATGCTTTAAGCAGTATTTAAAACATTTATGTATTTATTTACCCATAATTTTTCCTACACGTATCAGCCCCCACTGCACAGAAAGGCTGCTCCACGGGATCCCAAAGAAACTGTCAAACACAAGGTTAAACAGCTTCTGCTTCCTCACATGCTGAAGTGGGACAGCCCCAAGAAATACCAAATCACAGGAAATTCCCTTTCACTCCAGGAAAGTCAGTCCTTACTCTAGCAGTAAATTACCAATGAAATCTAATTTCCTTTTCCTTGAAGTATGTGAAATAAATAAATGCATGGTTCATTAAAATAAAACATTGTGAAAAGTCAATCTATTTATTTGCCACCCCAACCTCTCCCCAAAAAAACCCAGACACAACTTCTTAGCAACTCATTTAGTTTAACTCAGTATTATTATACCCCCAAAGAATGAAAACCTGGTCTGCAAGTGCCATTCTTTACTAAATCCAGCATCTGTTTAGTCCCAGAACTTAGCTCAGCAGTAGAGGCTTTAAATCAACACACGAATTTGTTTTGCACATCAGGACTCATTCCAATCTCAAACTGCTAGGGGTAGGCATAAATCTCAAGTTTACTGTTTCTTCTAGAAGATTATTAATTATTATCAATGCTTACAAGAATAATTTTTCCTCAGAAAGAAAGTTAAAAGGAATTCAGCAATACATAGATGCCATATATGAGCTCATAAGTGTAACTCAAGGTACAGGCATGTACTGGTGAACTTGGGAAAAAGCTAGTCATGTTCTCTATATCTTCTAATTAAATAATTTTAGATAAGTAATTAGAGTTCCTTTCAGGATTATATCTCCTACTGGTCTCACAACTTAATTTCCAATGCTGGAATTTTATCTGTCCAGTACAGCCAGCTACTCCCTTCCAAAACTATGCTTGCCATGACAGTCTGTCTGAGTCTGCAGACAACTTGAATAATATGGATTACACATAGCTGTGGGATTTTTTAAAATGACTGCTTTAAAGTGTAAGAATTTGAGATGGTCATGCACATGATTTTACAATGTCATCTGAGATCGGGTCGCTAGGTTGTCTCTTTAACACAACCACACGAAAATACTGAAAACATTTTAAAACCTAACAAAAATTTATTTTCCATACATAGCAGGACTCTGGTTACCTTTATAGTTTTCAGCTCTATGAACTAAAGCAAACAGACATCATTTTCCTTCCAAGCAAAGCAGCCAGTATCACTGTAAAGACGAGAACATGAGAGGTAATGCTGCTCATTCAGTATTACAAATGCTCTGAGGTTTTTAGCTGATTCCTATTTGTATCCAAGAACTGCGGGTTTCAGACCATCTTTCACCCATGAGACATTAAAGCATCCCACAATATCCTGACACAAAGCTTGCCACAGAGTTATGAGACTACTGCAATATATTTATACATAATTCTCCATACAACAGGAAATACAGAAGTTACATTAACTGTATGTATTGCTCAGCTCCAATACTGGGATGTTACTGTCCACATGATATATTTGAATTCTGACTACTCACTCATGCTACAGTAATATTTCATAGATTCATAGATGGTTTGTGCTGGAAGGGACCTTTATAGGCCATCCCATCCCACCCCTGCCATGGGCAGGGACACCTTCCACTGTCCCAGGTTGCTCCAAGCCCTGTCCAATCTGGCCTGGGACACTTCCACAGGTGGGGCAGCCACAATTTCTCTGAGCAACTTTGCAGCTTTCCAGGCACATTAAGTGTTTATTCACCTGCACTGCTTGGGGAATTGTTTTGGAGAAGTTTTGGTGCTGTTATCAAGGCTGAAAAAAAAAGCCCATGAAATGAGATTACATCTTTCTACAAAGACAAAAAGCAGTTATGCAAATACTTCATTCATACTAGGAGATCATTAACCAATTTTCACACAAAGAGGTATAAAACTGTAAGAATTTTGGTTTTACCAATTAAATTGGTAAGATTTTGCTAAGCAAAACTAATGGTACAGAAATACCTGGTAATAATATTCATGCCAATAAAAGGGATCTTCAGGGAATAAAAACATTTATAATCCTTACTTCAGGAATTTTTGCCATTTTAAATCAGAAATAGTCTTTGTTTTTAAAGCATGTTAATGAGTCAAAATATTCGAGCTATAACTTAATGCTTCGCCATCTTCAAACCACTATTAAGAACCAACTATCACACCACTATTAAGAATTCACCTTCTCTGATACACCAGTTAGCCACAGCCAAGCAGCCTGGGAGATTTCAGAATGGAATAAAAGCATCCTTCGTGACCAATTAAAAAAGTTTCCTACTGTTTTTACGTTAATGAGTTACGCAGGAAAGACTGTTCCTGCTCATTTTACTTTACACTGATTTGTTATTTTCCTCCCCTTTTCTACTGCCTTTCTGGAAACCACTCCTTTCACTCCTTTCTTCACTTCCCTTTATCCATTCTTTTTATTTTTGCATGCTGAAACTGCTCAGAAACACACTCAACCCCCTACCTCCCCCCCCTCCCAAGAAAAAACACCAACCCACAAAAAACACAGTTTTGTGAGAAGTAACAGACAGGCAAGCTGCATTTGTGACAAACACAAAATAAGAGTTCTTTTAGAGAACCTGGTTGACCATGACAGCATCTATCTTTGCAGCTTGGGGGTCAATACCATCTCTCACAGCTTTCTAGATAACTCTCTGTTTCTCCTCTACCCACTATTTTTCAGACACTACAAGTTTGATGCTTACTGCCAGGGATCATGACACAACCCTCTAACCTAACTTTACAGCAGTACAGCACACTAACTATTCACTTAGTCATACGAAAACATCTTCCTGCAAAGCTCAGCACATTAGGACAGAAGGACTTCTGGATGGCAGGAAGAAATACAATGGAATTATGAAGTGGTCCCCACAATGCCTAATAACAAAAGCAATACAAAAAATACCCATCTCAAGGTATTTAGGCAGCTCTCAATATAAATTATCTGACTTGCTCACTGTTTACTCAGCTGGATGAACAAACACAGCATCTCTTTCGGTTCTCCTGCTCTGTTCCAGTGCCTTCCCCTCCCACAGTAAGAACCTGCACCAAGCAGCAGTACAGTGACATCAGTATGGTCCTTCTGGGTTCCACTGAAGCCTGAAGAGTCTTGCACGTAGCAGAAGTGATTAATCTTGATAGATTTACTGCAGGCAATGAAGGCCCCTCACAGGGAAGGCAAGCAGCTGAAAAAACGAGTGATGATGCTGTGTTTTCTGCTCCAGTTCCTTTTCCACGACATCTTCGTGGGAGTCAGTCATCGATAAAAGCCTAATTCTGAAGAGCACAATCTGCTTCCTTCACATCCCACCTACGGGACAGTTGTTCTGCTCACAACTGAAAAAGGGATTTTTCAAAACCTTCATGGTGAGGCAGAGTATTCCAAGCAGAAGAATTCGGATGTGAGTGAGCCCGGATGTTGTGGTACTTCCCCAAACTGCTCAACAAAGGATGCTATTGTCTTTGGCAGCTCACCCTACAGTTTGTCACATTTTAATGAAGTGTTCTGACAGAAAAATGAAAACCTAAATTCTATAAATGAGACTGAGATGTACTGATCTTGTTTCTCAGTGCCATCTCAGAAAACTAACATATTTTCATACACTCTTTATAATCTCTAAACTCCAGGTTACTGGTGATCCACTCTGCTAATTTCTGATCACCAAATCTACTAATTTGGATAAGGAGATGCTCACTTACTAATGTCAAAATACCTTATTTCAAGTGAACTACTAGTCACCTTCACAGCTCACCCACAAAGCCTTGTCCTGAACTGGAACTACAGACTCATAGGAGGAAAAAACCTTGCTCAAGTTGATTTTCTCTGAAGTTATAAGATATCAAAAATAATTTATATAAAAATGCCATTCCAACCTTTTGCCTCACAATAGAAACTTCTGATACAGAGTGCTCTAAAAAATATTAAAATGTGACGGCCCCAAACACCAATAAGCAAGTACAGGCTTTTGGCAAACTAAACCCCAAAATTATCATATTTCCACCCAACATGTATTGGGCTTTCCTTTAGCACATACCCATTAGTGACACAACTAATCTATATGAACTTTTGGCCCTCTATCTCCTCAGTCACCATGCTCTGTCAGGGCAGGGCAGCAGGTACACGTCAAAGCTCTTGAGGAAGCTTTTGCTGAATCCCGCGTGTGAATCCCACAGAAGCCTTCTGTTAAAGAAGTTCAGAGAGCTCCTATTTAACTTTAACAGGTAAAGAGGCATTCCTAGCATTTAAGGACTTTTTTTGTGCAATTTACAAACAAAGCATTTTATGCAACAAAACATATCTCACAAGATCAATTAGGGAGTCCTCGATTTTGTTCACTTGTAGCGCTGTCAGTTACATTCCCACACTAAAACATGATACTTGTGGCCAAGTGTCCCTGAAGGCTCAAAAGCCTCTCTGTATGTAAAATTTATCAAGAGTCAACAAATTTGAAGCTTCAAAAGCTATAAAGATCACTTTTATGTTGAAATTTCTACGTAATGTGTTATGAAATAAGTACTGCACCAAGCCTACCAACCTGAGAGCAGAATGACAGCATAAGTTTTACAAAAACATCCTGTCACAGAGGGGAGACGGTGTAGGGGCAATTAGGAAAAAATTTAGTTGTAAGAAAAGTTACCTCTACCCTTACTCTTACATTCCAACATCCCAAGAAAAGGTCAGCACTCAAACACAGCTAGTGTTTTTTGGAGTACATGCAGAAATAAATTCTTTAATCCAATTAGTAAACACTGTCAGAAGGGAAGAAGGTTGGGTCAAGTACACCTTGTAATTTCTGTGTAAAAGGCTCTACACCTGTTACAAAACTCTTACAGGTAAATAACACATTTTTCAAAAGTTTCAAGAAGGGAAAATTCAAATATTATCTCTGCTCTCTGCAGTGGGCAAGTATTTCTGTAAAGGTTTTGTTTGCTCTCACCAGTGAGATTCCTGCTGCCAGCCAGGACAGGTGTGCTGGAACTATAAAATGAGAACAACAAACTGAACTTTAAACAAGAATATCAAAGGGATATGGAGCTTTAAAAAAAAGACAAATCAAGAATATGCACCACTCATACTGAGACCTGACTTTACAGCTTAAGAATATACTGCACATCAGAACCAATGTTGCTGGTTTGACCTTATCTTCTTCCATGGCCAAAAAGAGACTTTTATTACCACAGATATAGCAATGGTTTTCAAAAACAGTTTTACACCAGCTCTCTGATAATCTGTGATGGATTATAGTGTTGGAAATTTTTGAGAATGTTTTCATGACTTTGTCCCTTCCCTCCCTTTTTTGAAAAAAGCCTCAGTATACCTACCTAAAAATCAATTATATATAGTAATTCATTGTTTCTACCATAATTAAAATGGACAGCAGGGCTGGATATGACATGAGTCAGACTAAACCTAGCATGACTTAATAATGTAAACAAGTAGCTTCTACGTGGAAGGGATGTTAAGATTACTGTTACACACAAATATTTCCTCCCTATCTCACTATCAGAGGTAAGTAACACCTGCCTAAAGGCCAAAGTAATGTTTCAAAAAGATAATTCAACCACCTTTTGAGCTTCAAACAGATGCTCAGATGTTCATTAAAAGGCCTGCATTTGTTTCAATATTGGTATATTTTGGTATATTTCAATTCTTATGGAACTATTTTGAAACCCATATTCTTCCATGATTTGGGCATTAACCACATTTCTGCAATAGGATTATTTGTCTCTGCTTTTAAAGTTTCTCACAGCTAAAGATCTATCTACAGGAAGAAAAAGCATGTTATATTGAAAGACAAATCTGCTCTGTATGTGTAATAATTTTATATTGTATTAGGCATCATGATTTATGTCATCTATCTTCAAGATCTACTGCAAATTAAATTATACTTGCCAGGGTCTGGGATTACTTTAAGGTGCAACTGACTTTCTACTCTAGAGAATACACTTTGTAAAATACTGTTAAAATTATTAATCATCTACTCTGACATCGGTCTATCAGACACCAAACAGGATTTCTTGCACTTAGTGGCTTGTCAGTCATCAGCATGTTAAAAACATCTGAACATCTTAAAAACGCAGAATGTTAGAAACTGCCACAGGGCAGGTTTGGATTAGATATTGGGATGGAATTCCTGGCTGTGAGGGTGCTGAGGCACAGGTTTCTCAGAGCAGCTGTGGCTGCCCCTGGATCCCTGGCAGTGTCAGGTTGGGCACTGGGGCTTGGAGCAGCCCGGGACAGTGGGAGGTGTCCCTGCCCACGGTAGGGGGTGGAATGAGATGATCCTTAAAGTCCTTTCCCACCCAAACCAGTCTGGGATTCCATGACCTCAGAATCTTTCTCTTAATTTGATAAAATCACTGGAAGGAAGCACCAGAGCCATCTGAGTTTAGCCGTAATTTGCTGTGAGAACTTTTTGTACTGATTTAGCAGGAAATATCAGGGATTAGAAGCTCTGCTAGTAAAACATCAGGACTGGGAGAGGAGGAGCTGAGGGATGCTGCAGCCAGGTGAGAGTGCTGAGCTGGGTCCATCATTCCCCGGGCTGTCCACGGGCCTCTGCTGATGCAGCAGCAGTGGAAAGAGAAAACAGCCCATGGAAAGGACAGCACGGGGCCTTCCCAAACTCCTGGCAATCTCAGGAGCAATGGCAATTTTCTAGTCCACCCAAGTGGAGCACCACGAGCGTTTTTCGGTTGGGAATTGACACAACGTGGGATTACACAACGCAGAGTTGGGACACTGGACCCAACCACCCGGGAGCCTCCTTCCACTCCCCTGCACTCCAAAAGGGATCCCGGATGGAAATATCAACAGCTTGCTTACTTCTGCAAATAACTGCAATGATTAGAACTTGCAGCCCAGCACCTTATCCCTCGGCACAGGAGAGGGAAAAAATCAGATTATGGCCCCACTCACTCCCTACACCCAGCAAAACAGATTAAAAGGAATAAATAGATAAACAAACACTGCCTGGCATGAACGCATATGAGGTAATACAAAGCCTGGCAACTAAGGTGAGATACCAATGCAATTTTAAACTAAAGTACGCCTCACATTCGATAAATATTATCATTCGTAAGTATGAAAACAATGTGATAGAAGTAAGGAGGCAGCGTGAGCCCCAGCAGATCTGAGATGCTGCAAAGGACCAGAAAAGCCTCTGTTTCTCAAGAACAGGATGGAAAATAAGTCAGTTTATCATCGAGTCATGAACAATAAATATCATTAAGAGCGCAGAAGAAAAATATGGGTATGAACCTCTGGCTTTCCTGTCCGGGGCACACTTAAAGGGACACAGGGACATTCCAGGGACCCTGAGGGATCACAGGATCCGTCAGGGAGCACTCAAGGTCTGGATAAAGGGACACAGGCACATTCTGGGAACGCTGGCAGGGATCCCTGGATGCCTGAGGAACACAAGGACATCTAGGAGACCCAGAGAGGGATCGATTCCTGGATCCCTAAAGGACACAAGTACAACCCGGGAACCCTCTGAAGGATCCCTGGAGATGTCCCAGCCCGGGCGGGGAAAAGGTGGCTGTCGGTGCACTGGCAACTCTCGGCAGCGCCGCTGTCGAATTACGCAAGGCATCCCTTCATCTATCGCGACACAGGCCCGCGCCACGAGGGGACGGTGACGTCGGGGCAACCGGGGGATCTTGGGGGGCCCTTTCGGAGCCGGCGCCTGCCGAATTCACCCGACGCCCGTGCCCCTCGAAGGCACGGCCGAGGCCGCGCTTACCGTCCGTGCCCTGGGCCCGAGGTCGGTGCTGGGGTCGGTGGCGGACTGCCTGGGCCGGTGCCGCTCCCGGGTCCCCTCACGGCCCCTCACGGTCCCCGCCCGCCTCCACGTCGCCGGCGCGGCCCCGCTGCGCGTGCGCGAACC
>VZRX01014776.1:7659-22887 GCA_013398075.1 Notiomystis cincta
TCCTCCTTTTTTTTTTTTTTGTCTCTTCCCTAATAAAGGGAGCAATTTGGGCTTGTGCTGCTGGCGGCGCGCCGGCGCTCTCCGGGCTGATGGGGGAAAACGGGGCGGGGGATATAAAAGGTTTCATGTGGTGAGCCGGGCACTCAGGGAAGAGGCTGAAAGGGGGTGGTGAGTGCTTTGTATTTCATGCTTGAAGGCACTGAGGCTTTTACCAGCCTTCCCGCGATGATTTAAGACCAGCTCTGCAGTTCAGGAGGGGACCAGAGCTGTGTTTGGCAGCTCCCTGGGACCCCCCAGGTGTGCCCAGCGTTTGTCTGTCCTGACTCAGAAATGCTCCACTGTGGGCAGGGGGGCCCTGGGGCAGCCACAGAGGCACTGGGGGCATCTCCAGGACGTGAGCCTGGTTTAGGCACCTGCCCTGGGATGTGCTCTATGGGAGTGATGACAGGTCCCTGTCCCTCTGTCCCCCACCTGCTCAGCACCTTGTCTGCAGCAAGAGGGGCCTCATCCATCTCTGCCCATGGAGCTCATTCCTCCTCAGGGTGTTAATCCTGTAGAGGATGGTGGACATCAGCTGTGGGTTCCTCTGTCACCCCCAGACCTCAAAGGGAGCCCCCCAAAAGCAGGTTATTGCCTGCCCAGGCTGTACAAGGGGGCAGGGAGTGTTTGCAGCAAGCTGCTCCCTGGCACAGGGACCTGGGGACGATCAGCCCTGGCCCCCAGCCCCATTTGCTCTGGACCATGGGGTGCAGCCCATGTTTTGGGGAGCACAGGGGCTCAGCCTCATGGTCCAGCCCTTTGGGAGTGAGGGTTTTGCTGCTCTCACCGGCCCAGCCCAGCAGTGGGGGCTCCATCAGGTGGGTCCATGCCCTGGGACCGGGTCCCTTGGGACCCCCAAGGTCACCCCAGGGCAGGAACATCTCCTCTGGACCCCCTGTTGCCCACACTCCATCTCAGCTGTCCCATCCCATCTCCCCAGCTGACCTGGATCCAGCCTGATCCCCCTCTTTCCACCCACTCAGGTCTGTATAACCCCTGAGCACCCCCAGCTGATTTTCTCCTCTGTGGACTTAGGGTTTTTCTCTCTTTTTTTCTCTTTTATTTTTTCTCTTAAATTCTGCCGTGATCCAGGCTTGTGGATGCTCTTCTCCCGTGCCAAGGCCCTCGTGCTTCATCCTGGGCAAGGTGTGGATGGGAGAAGGATGAAGGATGCTGCAGGGTTGGGGCAGATCATGGCAAGCACAGGCTGTGAGCAGCTCCTGCCCTGGTGCTGGATGTGGCTGAGGATGTCAAGGGTGAGAGGGACGAGAGGCTGCAGGTCTGGGGGAACTGGGAAGGAGAAGTGAGGCATGGTCATGTAGGTCTGAGGTCTCCTGGGAAGTGGAGGGGGAAGAGGGAGCTCTGAACCCAGATTTGAGGGTGGCAGTGGCTGAGGATGGGGCTGCAGCAGGGATACAGGTGGGAGCTTTGGCCTGAGGGTGCAGGGAAGCATCAAGGGAGTACCAGGATTGGGAGTGGGAAGAGCTCAGCACCGTGGGATCCCCCAGCACTGGGGGCTCCAGTGCACCCCAGCTTTGGGGCAGGGCCACAGCCACGGCTGGGATGACTCTGGAGTGGAAAGAGCCCTGTTTGCCACAGCCTTGCCGAGGGCTTTGTTGAGGAAATCCCAGGGGAATTAAGTGTCAAGCTGCTCCCGGCCAGCAGCTCAGCGAGTGGGAGAGCTGCCCTGCCCTCAGCCCCCCGAGCAGCTCTGCAGGGTGGGGACTCAGGGACCCTCTTCGGGTGGGAACAGAGCCTGGCCAGGGCACAGGCAGAGCCGATAACCCCTGGCTGCCCTTCCCGAGCAGAGGGAGCTGCAGATAAAAGCTCTGCAGGCAGAGCAGGGCTCAGCTCCAAGCCTGGCTTGGGCTGATACCGGCCCCAAAGGGCGACCTCTCCCTTGGGCTCGGCTCAGCCCCAGGGACCGGCCACGTCCCCCTCTCAGCCCGAATTGCCCGCGATTAGCAGCTTGTATCGCTCGGATGGAGCCGGGGATAGCCCAGGCGTGCCCTGCCCTGCTCCTGCTCAGGTTTGACCGCCCTTTGGGGAGGAAAAAAAATCTTGTTTATTATAAAACTGCAGCAATGCCCAGATCTGCTTGCAAACCCCGGCTAAAGCCTCCGGCATCGCAGGTTGGGAGGAGCTGGAGTGGGGGGAGCAGCTGCTTTGGGGATTATTAATGAGCAGCAAGTGATGGGAAAGGCGAGGATCAATTGAAACAAAGGAGTTCAATGGTAAAAAGAAACGTTTGCGGAGTAATGGGAGTCCATTTCTCCAGCCGACTGTCGGAAACGCATCCTGTTAAACATCCATCAATTATCCCAGCTTGCAAATGCATTAGAGTAATGAGGAATTATCCATCAAATACACTTAAAGCCAGTGCCCCCCTCTGCCAGCCGCCCTGCAAAGAGCCACTTCAGTAAGGAAAAATAGCCTTAAGGTGGGTGGAAATTCAGGGGGGGCAGTGAGGAGGCTCTGAGCTGCATCCTCTGGGGTCTGATCCAATCCAGAAGATGCTTTCCCAGCTCCAGGAACAACTCCTGGGCTTGCTGGCTCATTCAGTACCCGTGTTTTCTTCAGAGATTTGTCATAACACCACGGGCAGCCCAGGTATCTGCTCTGTGCCTCAGTTTCCCCATCCTGCCTGTAGTGCTGTCTGCAGCCACCCAAGGGTGCTGCTGGTGTCCCTGTCACCTCTCTTCCCAGGAACAGAAGTAGCGGTGAGCATGGTGTGTGCTCTGGGAGCTGAATTCCCAGAAACTCCTTGTCTGCCCCTGCCCCTGCCCCTCGGGTGGCCCTGGCTTGGCAGAGGGAGGTGGGGGAGGCAGAGGACCTTGCAGCCCCTTGGATACAATCCCTGGGCTGGGCTGGATGCACCAAGCAAAAATTAACAGGGTCTGGAGGCAGGATCCTGCTCTGCCATCAGGAAAAGAGTCCTGGAGCCCCAATGGCCCAGCAGGGGCTGAGGGTCCAGTCTGGGAGTGCTGGGATGAGGGGTTGGAAAGTGGCAGGAGCGCTGTAGGATCACAGCAAACAGGCTCCACACAGGAGGCTCTGGGGCCGGTGGTCCTGGGTAACTCACAGGGTTTGATCCCTTTGGTGATGGATTCAAGACTGATCCAGGAGTTTTCCAACCTCGGTGGTGCAACCTTGTGGCACCCCCTGATCCAGGGTTTTGGTGCTGTGATCCGAGGGCAGAGGGACAGGGCTGGATTTATCAGGGTGTTCCCCTGGCAGCAGGATTTGGGGAGTCAGGACTGCTGTGTGGTGTTTGGGTGTGGATTCTCTGATGTCTGCTGCTGTGGCTGTGGGCAGGTCCTGCCTCTCCCATCGTGTTGGGAGAGGATTGAGGAGCAGCAGTCGGAGCTTCTCCTGTCTGTACACCTGCCCGGCTCCTCTTGGCTCTGCGTGCACCACTGGGTTGGGGTTGGAAGTGGTCAGCAGGTTCAAAAGTCCCTGAGAGGAGACAAAGGACACCCAGCACCTCACAGCCTGTGTGGCTGTGAGGAATGGGGTGAAGAAACAGCTCCTGGGCTTGTGTTTCCCTGGGCTGATATTTCCATCTCCCAAACCCTTCTGGCAGCCCTGTCCAGGCCCAGCAGCACCAGGCTGGACTGGAACAGAGCACCCCTTGCTCTGCAGCCCCACGGCGAGAGGAGCCGTCCTGGGAGAGCGCTGGCTCTGATAACAACAACTGCCATTAGGTGTCACAAGAGCATCAGGTCTTTGCTCTTCCTGGGAGGATGAGCAGGGGCGTGCCACAGCGGGGCTGGGGTGCTGGAGTGGCCCTTGGGGACAGAGCTGCCCCGGGCAGGGGAGATGAGCTCTGGCTGCTGGGGAGGGCACCACGTGTCCTTTGTGATACCACGGGTTTCCCTGGAGGTCACCGTCCTTCTGCCCCCGGCTGATCCGTGCCCTGTCACCTCCTGGGTGTCCTGCCCTGGTGCTGGGGACAGGCAGGAGGTGGCACCAGTTCCTTCTGTGGCACACTTGTCCCTCCAGTGACCTGCAGTGTTTCATTCTGTGGAAGCCAAGGCTGCGCTCGAGGAACCGCCCGGGGCTGGTGCCTCGCTCGGCATCGCAGCCCCCAGCAGCCAGTGTGCTCCCAGTGTGCTCCCAGTGTGCTCCCAGTGTGCTCCCAGTGTGTCTCAGTGCGGCCCAGTGTCCTCCCAGTGTACCTCGTGTGCTCCCAGTGTGCTCCAGTGCGTCCCAGTGTCCTCCCAGTGTCCTCCCAGTGTGCCCCGTGTGCTCCCAGTGTGCTCCAGTGCGTCCCAGTGTCCTCCCAGTGCGTCCCAGTGTGCCCCGTGTGCTCCCAGTGCCCAGGAGAAGGCTGGGGCTGAGCCATCTCTGAAAACACAGCACGTTCCCTTCCCATTCAGATGTATCCAGCTGTGGAGGCTGTGAGGGCACAGCTGGGCAGGCTCTGGGTGTTCACTACAGAGGGATGGGTGCTCTGGGATTTGTCCACTCCTGGCCTCATGCCACCTCCCACTGCCCCACACCAGGGGCAGGTGCCATGCCCAGATAATCTTCCAGGAATCCGCAATTCTTCCCCAAAATGCCGTTTGCCTCTTTAATTTTGCGACGTGACCAGAAACAAAGCAGCGTCCGAGGCTCAGCGCCTTGATAAGGCACCACTGGGAAAAGCCTTTCTCTCCTCTGCAACGCCGGGCACGAATCTGCTGCGAGCTGATAAAGTGGGAAACGCCGGCTTCCCTGGGGGAAGGACCGGAGCAGGAGCCGCCTCCGGGAGAATCTCGCCCTCCCCTCCCGCTGGCCGGAGGGGACGGAGGTGGCCGAGCGGGAGAGCCCTGAGCCGGGCTGGGACGGCGGCCCGGCCCTGGGTGACCTCCCCGCATCACGTCACCTCTTCCCTCCTGGAGAAGCTGAGTTCATGTCTGGCCTCTCCGGAGCTGGGATCGCTCCTGGCCCTGCCCGTGTGTCGGGGAGGCGGCCACCGCCTCAGCGCCGGGGTCGCGGCGAGTTTCCCCCTCGGTGAGCGCTGCCCGTGCCCCGGGTGCCTCCGTGGGCTGTAGCGGGGGGTCCCGGGCGCTGCGCCCCCCGAGCCCGAGGGGCCGGACTCGCAGCCGCCGGCGGCACGGAGGCTCGGCGAGGGGCCGGCGGCGTGGGGATGCTTTCCCGGTGACTCACAGCATTCCTCGCAGGTCAGCGGCGGCCGCGGGACACCCCGAGAGCCCTCGCCGCCCCTGGCCTCCGCCTGAACTCCGCTGGCAAAGCGAATTCCCCCCGCGCCTGCTGCCGGGGGTCCTCGGCCCCGCAGCTGCGCGGGGCAGGGGGAGGCAGCGGGGTGGCCCCGGGAAAGGATGGGGACAGGGGACAGAGTTCACGGGAGTATCTGTGCTGGCAAACTGACCTCTCTGTGCCCTGAGTGCTTCCTCCTCTGTCAGTTCTGCAGAACCCCGAAGAGGAACGGGCTCCCCACAACACCCCCGGCGCAGCCCCGACTCCGAGCACTGCCCAACTCTGTGACTCAGCTGCCCTTTGTTGGGGTGAGCTGACCCCTCTGATGCACTGCTTCTCCCAGCAGCTCTTTTGGGGAACATCCCAGCCCATCTACTGCTTGCATTCCCCCCCACCCAAAGAATTTCCCTTTATCTTTTCAACTTGAGCCCTTTGAATCTGCTCCTGGGGACCCTCAGGGTGTTTCCCTCCGCCTCTTTCTGCATCCCACCACCCTCAGCCATCCTGTTCTGTTGCCATCCGTGTTTCATGTCACGAGTGGGTCAGTTCTCCCCAGCTGGGACTGGGACACGGTGAGTGTGGAGGAGCAGAGGTGGGGGCAGAAGTGGCCCCGAGGCACGAGAGCCCCCGGCGTGGCCGTGGCCGTGGCCCGCCCGCTGCCCGGTGCTCAGCACACAGGAATGCCGTGAGTTTGCAAAGTGGTTTCAGCGAGACGTTATCTAATGGAGGAGGAGGAGGAGGGTGGATTAAGCCAAACCCACAGCACCGGCTTTCAATTAAACCGGGTGAATTTACGGCTTCTCCTGACACAGTAAACACACGCTGACGGGGTCCTGACCCGGCATTTCCCCTCCGTGCCCCGGCAGGCAAAGGGAGCAGCCTCCCGCGGGTGCTCGTCCTGTGGCAGCCAGGAACCCTCCGGGCTCTGCATTATTCATCCCCGCACAAAGGGCAGGGAAATGCGGCTGTGATGCTGCGGTGGGCACTGCCCCGGGGCTGTCCCGGCTCCGGCCTGCAGGGCTGGGGGAGTGATGGGGGAGTGATGGAAACCTGGGAGAAGCAACAGCCCTGCAGCACCCACTGGATGGGAGAGACACAACCCTGGGGCTCTGGGTAACACAGCAGCACCCTGGGATGGAGATGCTGTGGTCCCACAGGTGTGTGATGCTCAGTGACCTTCCCTCAGCAGCTTCACTCCACGTCCCTGCATCAATCCTGCCATCCCCATGCCTGAGTTTCCCCCAGAGCAGGACAGGCTGCTGGGTGTGGTGGCAGAAGGGTGAGCTGGGCAAGCTGGATGAGCCAAGGCAGGATCTCACAACCAGGGCTGGGAGCATCCCGGTGGCACTGCAGACCAGGGCTGGGTACGAGGTGCTCCCACGTGTGCCAGGGCATGCCTGGCATCCTCTGCCAGCCACCTGTGCTGCAGTGAGGTGGCCTGAGCCAGGGGAGTCAGCAGCTGCCCCTCACCCCTGGCCCACTGCAAAGGGGTCCAGTGAGGCCAGGGCCCCCCACCTGAAGACCCTGAGCCCTTTTGGCCACGTTGGAGGAGCCATGGGCATCTGCTGGTCCCTGGCTGTGGCAGGTGAGGCTGAGGGCCAGTGACACCTTGAGCAGAGCAGCCTCCCAGCCCCTCTGGCCCGTGGCAGCACCCTGGATTCAGGCACCTGGCCAGGAGCGTGACGGAGGAGCCCGGCCGGGCCGCTGGGGTGACGTCCTGGCACCGCTGCTGACGTCCAAGAGAGGGAAAAGCCCTCCCTCGAGCAAACAAGCATGGAGGCTGTGCAAACCCAGCTTGGCGGGTGTCTCTGGGCAGGTATCTGGGTCCCATCTGGCCGCTGTTTACCTGTCTGCTGGAATCCACCCTGCAAACTTCCTCCTTGGACCGGCCAGATAAGGCCAAGGAGCCAAGCTCGGCCATGCACCGGCCTGGCATGGAGGACCCTGGAACCCCAGACCCTGGTGATGATCCCTCACCCTTCACAGGGTAGTGCAGAGCGGATCCCAATGGGGCTTGGGAGGATCTGAGCACCAGCCCCTGCCAGCTTTCCAGGCCCACAGCCCAACTCTTTAGCACCAGCCTGGCTCCATGCAGCCCCCAGAGCTGCAAACCAGTGGCCAGGGAGCAGGCAGGGCTGCTGGGTCCCTTTCCAGAAGGGTTCAGGCAAGTCAAGGCATCCCCCCCAATGCCTCGGTTTCCCCCTCAGCCTGTCCCTCCCTGGCCCGTGGGGTGGCCCCTGAGGCGTGCAGGGACCTGTCACCATGCAGGGAGGGGACAGTGCTGGCTACACCTGACTGAGGCAGAACCCTGCCTGCCATTCCCCTTCAAAGGCAGCCACAGTTTCTCAGCCTCTCAGTGCACAATGGGAGCTCCTGGCTGCCCTGCTCTGGGCACAGGGGGACCAAGAACCCCCCAGCCCACTCCTCCTGTCCCATCCTGCACCTTCACTGTGGTCCTCGGTCCACCCCAGGGCTCAGGGGGACCAGGAGGTGCATGGCCACTACTGCAGCTCCGTGGCTCAGCATTGCTGAGCCCTTTCCTGGGTGCTTCCAAGGCAGTGAAGGACCCCCCACTTCTCCTCACTCCCCCAGTCCAAGTGCTGCAAAGGGGGTTTCCAGCACAGCCCTCACTACTGGGATGGATGGATGGATGGGATGGATGGATGGATGGATGGATGGATGGATGGATGGATGGATGGATGGATGGATGGATGGATGGATGGATGGATGGATGGATGGATGGATGGATGGATGGATGGATGGATGGATGGATGGAGAGTGAGGCTGAGGCCCAACACACTTCACTACACCCTGCAGTGAAACATCTCCACACTCTCACTCCTGCAGTGCTCAGGGCTGTGTTCCCACCTCTGGAAAGGAGGGGAACCGAGGCAGGGAAGGCAGGTGATGGAAGCTGGGCGGGAAGGATGGTGACAGAGCAGGGAGTGAGCCCAGCCCCGTGTTGTGAAAGCAGCTGGTTATCAGAGCAGGGGCGTCACACTCGGCGTGAGCGGCTTCCAGGAAAGGAAGGAAGTGTGGGCTCAGCCAGCCCCGCTGCTGCCGCCCTTTGCCAGCAAACAGCCCGAGCCTGCTGATAATGGGGCCGTGCCACCAGGAATTCGGAGCCAATTGCCACACATGCTGCCCCAAATGAGGGATTTTCCCCGTTTCCTGTCCCACAAAAGCAAGAGGCGCTGCTTGGGCAGCAGTGGGTTGTGCTGATGCTGCCTGACTTGTGCAGGGTACAGAGCAGCAGCCCAGTTCCACCCCAGGCACTCTTACTGGTAGGAACTGGGAGTCACCGGGCTGGGTTTGCTCCTGTGCTGTGCCAGGGGTGTGGAAAGGTGCTCTGGGATGTGTTTTCCCCTGGGCTGCCCTGGCACAAGGAGGATAACCCTGGTGAAAGGCTGAACGGGGATGTGGGGTGGGGTGGGGAGCTGCTGCTCCCACACGCCAGGTCCTCTCCCAACACCTCCCACTGGACACTGGAGGCCACAAACCAGTGGGACACTGGGCAGTCCCACTGGGCCCTGCAGCAGCAGCAAGGCAGGATCTGACCCCCTGACACCATCCTGCCACACAAAGTGGCCCAGGAGGAAGCAGGAGCCTGGAGCCCGCTCCTCCCCAATACTGGGAATAATTACATGATTATGCGATTTGGAAGCAAAGTGCAGATTAATCTCTGATCTTGTTAGTCCCTGTTTTACCATCTGCTTTGTGCAGGCAGGAGAAGCCCTCGTCCCACGCTGGGGAAAGGCAGTGGGAAGCCCTGGGGAGGGATGAGTCCCACGGAGCAGTGGGTGCTTTAGGACACGGGTGGATGGGAGCCGAGCACATCAGGACAAGCGGGTGCCACCCAAGGCAGCAGCTGTCACCCACAGCCGCCCGGCCCAGCCCCGATTCCTGGAAGCCAGACTGGATCCGGCTCGGCAGCCGGGGCTGGGCTGCGCTGGGACTCCTCCTTTGGCCAACAAGGGCAGGTGACAGCGATGACGACGATGGGACGATGGCCCGGGGGCTGGGGGGGCTGCTGGGAAGGAGATGGCAGAGTTCAAACCGCAGGGAGAGGTTTATTGTAGTCCAGGTGGGATACAGAGATAGAGAGGAGGGAAGGAATGCAGCGGGGCTGTGGCAGAGGATGGGACAGCCCCGCAGGTCCGGGGCTCCTCGGGGGCTCCCCCTTCTCCTCCACCCAGGAGGTTTTACTGCCTTTTACTGTGCTTGCCAGGAGATTCTCTCCTGCCCCAGCAGCCCACGAGCAGAGCCCTTTGCAGCAGCATCAGGTCTCGTGGAGATGGGGATGGGTTCCCACTGGGATCTCTCCAGGGTGGGGCAGCACCAGCCCGAGTCCCTCTGGCACTCTGAGGTGACATTGGGACAATGAGCCGTGCCCAGGGACCTCCGTGTCACCAACTGGGCTGAGCCACCTGCGCCGAGAGCTGGCACCTGTGTGCCGTGGGCACTGTGGGGTGCGGGGGTGCCCCTCTGCCCCTCTGCCCACGCGTGGGGAGGGTCCCGGTGACCGCCGAGCTGCACAAGGGGCCGAGGGCCGAGCCCGTGGCCATCCCCGGGGTCACTGCTGTGGCCCGGCCAGCCCAGCTCCACAGCACCCACCCCGCGGGGCCATCCAGCCTCCTCCAGCTTGCAACCAGCATCCGTCCCTGCAGGAGCCTCCCGGGAGCCTCCTCTTCCCCAGCCGCAGACAAAACCCTTTCCCGGCCGCCCCACGCTCCCCGGCCGCGTGTCGGCAAAGGCCCGGGAGGAGATGAAAGGGATTTCCCGGCTGACCTCCTCACCCCGCACTATTTGCACCTCCTTTCCCGCACGCAGACAGGCATTTTTCCCATGCTCAGGGGGTCAGGGCCCTCCCTGCACTCCAGGACGGAGCAATGCCAGGAATGTACCTGGGAATAGGCAGGGTTTTGCAGGGTGGAGGGCGAAGAGGAGAGCCGAGCACCCTCCTGTCCGCAGTTAGCCACCAACATTTGGTTTATAACCTTTAAAAGGTGCTTTTCTTGTGCAAATGCTCTGCAGGAAGAAACCTGTTAAGCGGGGCAGGTGGGGCTGCACTCGGCCCGAGCCTCGGGCAGGGATTTATTTTGTGTCCCCCAAGTGCTGCCAGTCCACGGTGCTGTCACCGGGCCAGGTCCAAGTCCCCAGGCATGGCCGGGGTCTCACCTGGGCACGAGGTCTCACCAGAATGGCCAACAGTGCAGGTGCCCCAGCTCAGCCTCCCCCAAAGAGCACTCAGCTGATTCCAGGCACCTCTTCCCCTTGCTCCTTCATCCCCTTTACGAGGTGGAGGGGCCGTGCCTCAGTTTCCCTGGGCTAAATCGGGGAGAACAGCTGCTCACAGCAGATTCCAGTGTCTCTGCCATTATCCCAGGGTTGAATCTTTCAGTTTCCCTGGGCCCAGCTTGGAAGCTGCACTTCCACCCTGTGACAATCCCTTCCCAGCTGTCCTAACAGAGATGGGGATAATATGGAATAACACAGGAGAAACGTGTTTCCCTTTACTCCTCCCCACCTTGACCTTGCATCGCCCAGGATAACAATAAAAGGGAAATGAAAATGAAGTGTTTTGGGACAAAACCTGGGCCCCAGCTCAGGAGGTGGTGGGATGGTGCCAGGAGATGCCCAGGCTGCTCCCATCACCCAGCAGGGTACAAGCCCCACACCCGGGCACTGCCCCCACCCTGTGTCTCTGTGCCCCTTCCCCATTCCTTATATCCCTTCTCCCTGTTCTTTCTTCAGAGCACCCCGTGGGTGACACAAACCCTCTCGTGGATTCTCCTGCCTGTGCACAGGGATGATCTGGGCGACAGAAGGATGGGAAACCTCCTGGGGCCACGGGAGGACAGCGTGGGGGAGCCCGGGGACACACCACGTGTGCAGGGCACAGGCTGCTGGGACCCTGCTGATGCTGGGGAGAGAAGCTCCGGGGGCTGGGGGTGATTGCCCTGCTGTGCTCATCGGGAAGGATGTGGGTGGCACACACACATCCCCTGGCATCCCCACCATCACCCCCATGCATCCCACTTTCCCCTGTTGCTCTCGGTAGGAGGGTTTGCTTGTAAACAGCAGCCCCTGGGTAACACTTCTAATCCCTCTCTTGGCTGTTATTCATCCCCAGCTAACCTTAAAGCCTCCCCCTTTTTCTCTGCGAGGCACCCCCAGAGCAGAGGAAATTCCTCAGCCCTGACGTGATGTGAAACACGAGCGGCTCGGCCCCAGCCGCCCCCTTCCCTGCCCCAACCTACCCCGGCCATTTCCCAACCCCGGTTTCCCTGTAGCCTCTCCCCCCCCCCTTTTTTTTTTCTTTCCCTCTCTTTCTTTCCCCAACCACCCTTTTCTGCTTTAGACATTGTAACCCGAGAGGCTGGAAATGCAGCTCCTTTCATCTTCCATTTCCCACATCCTGAGAGTCTGGGGAGAAGGAGCCCACCCAGATGATGGAATCCCAAATATGTGGCTCCTTCCACCTCCCCGATCCCCTCCGCCGCCCCCCGTGAGGCTCCATTCACAAAGCAGATTAGCCATGCTGCCGCCTCCCCGCACACCTCGCCCCAAAAAGCCCGCGAAAAAGCCAACATACAAAAAAAAAAATTACAATTAGTAAGAAAAAATCTCCACGGCTGCTCCCGCCGGGGAGCAGTATGAGTCTCAGCATCTCCTGCTCCACTCTCAGGTCTCATCACCTTCCTAAGCCAGTGGGAATTGGCACCCAAAGTCCTGGGACTGGGTGCTGGCTGAGAGGGGTTTTGGGGTGCTCCACCACTGCAGCCAGGACCTTTCTCCTCCCTGACCTCGGATGATTCCAGCCCCAGGATGTGGTGTGTGGTTCCCAGGCTGTCACTGCTGCATTGGGGTCGCAGCTGGGTCTGGGGGGATCCTGAGGATGAGGAGGGAAAGCAGCACCCGCCCATCCTGTGGCTGCGCTGGCTCCCAGCATCCATGATCCAAACCCACGGGATCCCAGCCCTCCTCTCCTGGGGGGCCCTGTGTACCCGGGATCGGTCTCATCCTGCAGGGATGTCCCTCACCTGCAGCGCCAAGGCACTGAGGAACACACACATTTTATTGCACTTCCAGATGTGAGCACCTTCCGTGGCTGCCAGGTGACCTCGAGCAGGGGATGTCGCAGCAGAGGCACCACTGCAGGGCGAGGGCAGTGCCCGCTGCCTCCAGGGATTGCTCACTGCGTGCAGGGGGAGCATCCTCCCTTCCCGACCTCCTCTCCTCTCCCTTCTCCGGGTTCTCACTGCCAGGCTGGGCGGGCAGAGGGCTTTGTCCGCTCCTCGTGGGAGAGAGGGCATTGCTGAGATGGCTCAAACCCCCTTTTTTAGGCTCTGTCAGGAAGCGAGGGGAGGTGGAGACGGCCGGGTGCCATCAGAGCCTAGGGAAGAAGATGAGGCAGGCTTCGGGCTTTCTCCGGGGACCCGCAGTCGGTGCCGTGCTTCTCCCCACGCCCTGGGCCAGCCGGTTCCGCGGGCGACCGGGCCGAGCCGAGGGAGCCACGGGCGGGCTCAGCCAAGGTCACGCAATGACTCAAAGCTCCTGGTGGAGAACCACAGCCCTTCTGTGTCACGGCGTCGATGGCCCCGCATCCTCCTCCCCTCCCCGCCGCGGCCACGTCCCCTCCGCTCGTGGGGCCGTCACGGGCCCGCGCTCCCGGCGTGGCATTGACCTTGCTCTTCTGTTTCCGGACATCAGCGCAAAACTGAATTATAACCCCTCATCCCAGCCGCTCCTGGGGAGCAAATCTCCTCTGTCTCCCCGCCGGTATCGCCCTGGCCCTCCCCGTTTTCACCTATTTGCTAATTGTGCTGCAGGGGAAGGCGAGGGGGACGAAACACAAAAAGTAAACTGCGAAAGCAACACTGCAGCTCCAAGGGCCCAGCACAGCAATCAAGCGATAAAGCAGTAATTAAGCCTGATTATCATGCAAGGCAGCCCCGGTTAGACTGGAATGCCGCTGAAGAGCCTGAAAGCTGCCGGGATTGTTTGCTGGGCTCAGAACTGATCTTTTGATGTCTGCTGGGAGCTCCTCTTCCCCAGACCTGCCATCAGCTCCATGTGCCACCCCAGGGTCCTGTTTCTCCCCGGGCACGGCCCGGGTTGGGTTTTTCCTCTTTGCAAGCCCTGCGGAGTCTCCTCTGGGCTGCAAACTGCTCCCCGAGGGCTCAGTCAGGAGCTGGGGCTGCTCCAGGGATGGCCAGGGCAGGACCTGCAGGACATCCCTGTGTCCACGCCAGGACGAGAGGGACCTGTGGATGTGGCTGCTCTCCTGCACTCACCAATCTCGGCGGTTTTCATCCCAGGGGAACGGGGTTGGGAAAAGAAGCGATCCCTAGGGATGAGGGCAAAGCGGAAGCAACAGGATGGGGTTTGTTTCGGTTTAGTTCGAATGTCTGACACATCCCGATGGGCTCGCCCGGGCTGGCAGGGGAAAGGTGAGTACATGGAACGGGCTGAGGGGAAAAGGTGACTCCTAGCCCGGGTCTGGGGTCATTTTGGGAACAGGAATGCCTGCGGGTGGGTTAATGTGCTCAGGGATGGATACGGCCGGGAAGCGTGGCCAGCTGCCAGCCCCACGCTGCGGGCACAGGGAGCCCGGAGCCCCCCCGGCCCCGGGGCGGCTCCCGCAGCGCAGCAGGAAGGGACGGCCGCTGACTCAGCCCCGCAGAAAAGGAGCAGCCGGGCAGGTTTACGCACGAGGATGATTTTGGCCCCAGATCATCCCGCTTGCGAGACACGCTGCTCCCTCCGACGCTAATGAGCAGGTTTGGGCAGAGCGGCTTCTGCCCAGCAGCCAGGGACAGGCAGCCCCCGGGAAAGCCCGGGCCGGCTCTGTTTGTCAACACCTTTCCAGGGCAGCCCCTTCGGTGCCTTTCATCATCCCGGCAAAGAATTTGATAATGAGTTCGGGGCCGAATGCTAAGTCACCTCATCCCACGGCTGAGCGCCGACTGGCAGAACCAGTTGTCCCAAATATGCCCGGGCGTCGGGTGGGAATAAAGCAGGAGAAAGGCGCTGCCTGCCCCTCTGCCCCACTCTCAGCTTGCATCACCTCAAACTGCACCAACAACGCACCAAAAAAATAGTTCTGGAGTTTATATATTTTAAATAAAAGTGAGTGGAGGCGCTGAGTCAGATTCTCCACACTTTTCCCTAAATAAAAAAATGTCGCTTTCTGGGTAAAACTGAAGGTAGATTTTTCAAGTTTTTGGTTGTCTCAGCCCCTGGAAGAGGATGTGTCACATTCTGGGGAAATCTAAAAGCGGCAGTGGTGGTGGTGAGTCCTTCCCGGCCGCTGTGAGGGCTGGGCTGCAGCTCCAAACCCCACTTTGAGGGGTGCATCTTGCTTGTATTTAATCCTTTTTCTTAACGCTAAAGGGGATAGGATCTCACCAGCACTTCCAGTAAACCCCATTCGATTTCAAGCAATTCATCCCACAAGTATGTGTGGGATGCCAAGAACTCCTTGGTCTTGCTTGGGAGCAGGAGCCCAGATGGGCTTTGTCTGGAATAATTCAGCTCCCAGTGGCTGGAGCTCTTTGCTCTAAATGCTAATAGAGTGAGTAATCAGAGATCTCCATCCAGTAAATTATTTATCTTATCTCTGGAACTCGGGGAAGCATCTCTGCCAGCGACTTCTGCGGGAAAAAGAAGACGGGAGAGGGGGGGAAACCTAAAAAACAGGGATGTTAGTCAAGAGTCCCCAGCTGGAACGGCCACATGGCCACTTTTACTGGAAAAGGGGAAAAGTTCAGGCACTGGCCGGCCCGTGATGAAGCAACGGCGGGATGGCACCGGGGCATGGCGAGCACGCGGGGAAGTTGCGATTCCCGGTTAAAATAAGGAAAGGGAGGGGGTAGCCGAGGAGGGAAGGAGCCCAAGAGCGGCGGAGCAGCCGAGGAGAGAAGGAGCAGCCGAGGAGGGAAGGAGCAGCCGAGGAGGGAAGGAGCAGCCGAGGAGGGAAGGAGC
>VZRX01014787.1:6812-30320 GCA_013398075.1 Notiomystis cincta
TTTTTTTTGAGGAAGACAAATGAGGATATTTTGACACCAGGCAGGAGTGTCTGGTGACAGAGGGCACAGGAGAGCAACTGTGCCTTAAGTTTTGTACAAGTTGTATGCTCAACACCATCCTGCACATCCCAGGTAACAAGCTTCTATGTATGCAAAGTATTGGATCTAAAATGAAGAGCAGGATGATGATGCTTTGTTAGACCTATGTTAGACATTGTACCTGCAAAAAAAAAAGCTGCAAATGAGAGAAGAGTGTTGCTTAGAGGATGTTTTGTCCCAAAGTTGGTGTTACTGGGTCTGGTCCTGGACAAATTAAGTAGGATGAATCTTCAGCAGAGGGAAGGAAGAAATGTAAATGGTTTTCAGTGCAAACAGAAAGATCTGAGTAGGAATTGGCTGGAGAAGCTGTGGCTGCCCCTGGATCCCTGGCAGTGTCCAAGGCCAGGCTGGACATTGGGCTTGGATCAGCCCGGGACAGTGGGAGGTGTCCCTGGACTGGATGGGCTTTAAGGTCCATTCCAACCCAAACCAGTCTGTGATTATATGAAGGTGGTCACACCAACCAACCAAACCATGACCTGAAAGCAGCTGGATTTCAAAGGATTTGCTCTTCCTTATGAGAAGCAAAGGCTTTCCATCACTCCCAGAAGCCGCAGTGAATTCAGAGATGAACTGTTTCCCATGCTCTGGTCTGTGCAGGAGGGGTACCATTCTTTCAGGGATCAGACTGATGTCAGACTGTGTCCCTGGGCAGGCAGAAGCACGTCCTGTGCAGGGCAGAGGTGGGGGAGAATCATCACTGACTCCTTGAGTGTGCTCAGAAACCCCTCTGCAGCAGGGAGCCCCAGCCCCAGTCTCCAGCGATGATAATTTCAAGTGCCATCTTTGGTATCAGGGTTTTATGTCCTCAGTAAATGACAAACAATTCAAATGTCAAGAATGCCTTATCACTGGGAAGGGATTCTTTTTTTTCCCCGTCTCCTGGAGTTTTTCCAGTCTGTGTGAATCAATTGTGAGAATTTGGAGGTAATTTGTTCCAAAGAGACAAGGATCAGTGCGTTCCCTTGGCTCTTTATTAGCTGGAAAGGGTGGGGGAAAGAAAATGAGCATGTAGCTTAATAGGAAATCAAAACTGGTCTGTGAGTGTGTCTGGACTGACTTATTCATGACTGTGATACACATGTAAAATATGCTGGTGGTGCTACACAGTCAAAAACACAGCTTGCCAATGCTGTCAAATTACTATTTATTTCCTCTTAATTCCACTGGGTGTGACATTTATACATCCAAATGTCCAAATACATCTATCATTTGGTTGGAGGTTTCCTTAGCCCTGCTGCAGCTCTGAAAGGTTATTTAAGTTTTTGCATACGGGAATGACCAGCTGTGAAGATTTTGGAATTGAAAAGGGTGCTTTTATATTTTGGCCTGATTTGACTTCTTTGCTTTAAAACAAGTCTTTTGTGTTTTAAAACGAGCCCTTTGGTTTTTTTTTTTCCCCCAGAATAAATGAAGCCATATATAATTTTACCCTTTTAAAACCTCCCTGTCTTCCTTTGTATTTTAACCACTGAGTTTGTCAAAGGTAAGTGCTGTTATGTGGTGTGAGGGATGTCACAGGCTCCTCTATTTATGCAAACAGGGGATGCAGAGGGTGTCAGGGAACCCAGTGCAGTGTGTTTAGATTTTATGTGTTTGTACTATTTTGGAAAGGAGATGATAGAGGTTAACTGGGCCTGCACAAACTGGAGAGCTCCTCAGCTGAACCATGTACAAACGTGGCCATTGACTGAAATGTTGTGGCACTGGGGATGGGCACTGCCTGCTTCCCACTCACTGAGAGCTGGGCTGGAGGAAAAACCTCTTTTCCCGTGGCACAGCTTCCAAAGAGCCCTTTCAAACAACAGAAATAGTGATGAGATGGCTCTTGTAGAAAGTTCTGAATGTGACAGGCCACAAAGGCACCTCCTCACTCCTTAATTAAGTAATTATCTGCTCCACTGATGTCCCAGGAGCTGGCAGCAGCAGTTGTGTCCCTGGAAATGTTTATGCCCAGGTCCTTGAGGAATGTTGGCACCTCCCTGCCAGACCAGTGGGAACTACATGAATTAGTAACAGGTCTTTTTCATCCAGATCAAGGAAGCGTTGGACAACCTCCCTGCAAGTACTGGTGAAGCAGGAAGAGATCAGGCAGCTGCAGTGCCAAAGGTGATTTTATTTCTGAGGCCTTTGAGGCTTGAGCTTGGCTGTCTCATCAGGGGAGCTTGGGCTCCCATCTGTCACAGCCAAAGGGAAGGGCACCCCGTGAAGAGACAGGTCATGCTCGAGCACCTGTGCTCTGCGAGGCAGGGAACTGCTCATGGGATTTAGGCAAAATCCCTGGAGATGGATTATACCCTGTTGGATACCAACTGACTGGAAAGCACAGGTGTGCCTTTGGGCACACAAGGCCTTCAGGTTTGAAATGGAGTCAGAAAATTTCACACTGAGTACAGCTGTGTGGCACTGGTTGGACCTGGGGAGTATTTTCCCCACTGCTGCATCCTGCAGAATGACTGCTCCTCCACACCTCCTGCCCTATGGCCTCGGGGTATCACAAAAAAAGAACTGCAGCCAGGTAAACAATGCAGGCCTCATGCCCAAAACCTGTTTTTCAGTGCATAGCTCTATCTCCCATACCCAGCATGCTGCTTACACTGCAGTACAGGAGCTGAGGCAAAGCTGCTTCTCCAGGCAGCCAAGTGCCAACAAATACACGTGGTGGGCCTTGTAATGGATGCTGGGAGCACTCCCCAAAGGTGTCTGGAATGGGTAATAATGCTCAGGTAAAACAAGGGAAAAGGGAGGGAAAAGAAACACGGCTAGAAAACCTCACTGAGCTGGGAATGTTTGGACTAGATAATGTAAAGTTGCTGCCCGAGCATGAGAAGCAGGCTTAGATCACATTTTCCTGGCTTCTGGTGGGTTTTACCAAGTTCAGCATTTAAATCATGGTTGGTTTTCTTTTCTCTAGAAGGTAATTATGAAAGGCAGGAGGGGGGAAGGAATCATTCAATAATGGTGAGCCTTCCTGGGCATTAGAGAGTAGATGCCAGTGGGACAGAGCTGGAGAAAAACTGAAACAGTAAAAGCCTCAGAGCAGCTTATTTATTTATTCCCTGCACCACAGAGCAGCTTCACCTCTTGGTGACAGTGTATTTCCACTGCTCACTGCTGTGGTTACCGAGGTAGAAAGAGCATTCACAGAACAGGAACATTGTTCCAAGAACAGGAAATCTTCCTGTCATCCTTGGACTCCACTTTGTCTTTCCTCCTCCACCAGCCACATCTGCCCAGCTGCTTATCAGTCCCTCCAGAACATCAGACCTTCACAGCGATCCCATCTCTTACTCATGCTTTACTCATTTCCCAACATGGCAATTACTGCTGTTCAATTCAACCTTCTGAAACCCCTGCTTTGAATTTGAGGTCATTTAAAGTGCAGATGTGGATGGAAGTTAATGTAGCATTAATCCATAGCAAGCACATGCAAAGGTATAAAACACTCTGTGTGTTCCAAGATGTTTGTTGTGTTTCAGACGTTTGGGCATCAACAACATCCATGAGGCTGTTTAGGAAAAAAGAACAAAGTTCCAATGTGGGAGTATTTTTCTGCAGTAGCAGGCACAACTGCAGCTTCAGTCACATTTAATCACTGTCCCTTTTGCACAGGGAAAGGTGTACAGACCTGCTGTGGCTGCAAACTCCTTTGCACGAGAAAAAGAAAGCCAGGAAAGCAAAATGCTTTTTAAGATTCTGACCTGGGAAAGCAGCATGTTCTCTGTATCTTATTAAAAGAGATGAGGTACCAATCTCTTCAAAGCCAAAATCCTGAAAACCATACAACTAATCCTGAGGCAAACACCTGCCTGAACCAGCAATTTCAAAACAACTGCAGTTTGTCAGTTTAAAGATCTTGTTTCCAGATAGTTTTGTTGAGCAGCCATGCAGCTAGCATACAATGAATAGCCTGAAAAAGTCATTTAAGGGGGAAAATAAGGAAAAAAAAATCCCAGCTAGGAAGTATCCATCACTTGCATTCAGGCCAAAAGGATGAAATAAGTTTTGAACAACAAATAACAAACAGGAAGAGACCTGTCTGAACTCCTTAGATGATAAAACCTTAAGAAGGAAGGGTTTTGCCACACAGTCCTTTCATCTTAGTAGTTTTCAGATACTCAGAACAAAAAAAAATTCATTGGGTTCTTTCACTGGTATTCCTCCTTGCACCTAAACCCTAGAGATTATTAAGAATTCATCTGGTAATTAGAACAGCTTGGAAACCTTGGAAATGTGGAAATGTGTGAATATCATAAAAATGCCATTATTTATTAAAAGAAGTAATAACTAGAATATAACTGCTCAACATTAAAAGTTACCAGATGATTCTCTGCATAATTTGAACATGTTTACACCTGACAGTCAAAACCCAAGGCTCCCTAGGAATTTCCCTTTCCCCTGTTGAGGAACGGTTCCTTTGAAATCCAAACCTGAGCTTCTTTGATGCCCTGTTTGGAGCAGCATCCACATTTAAAGTTACAGGAACAGAGTTTGCCCTCCCCACATCTCCTGCCCAGTCCCAGGCCTCTAAGTGCGCACAGCATGGTCACAGTCCTACAGCTCTGCACTGCTCTGGCTCACAGACAGGGGTATTTATTTGGCCCAAAGTGGAGAAATCTTTTTTTCCTGAGCTCAGATTAGAAAAGTTTTGGATGGGAACTTCTGATGGTGATTTAGATTCATAGGTACATGTGAGACAACACAATGGTCAGAACTCAGAATCACTTTTTTCCTAGTTGCGGGGTAATTTGGATCGATGAAAATAAGGTTTTCAAACAAGAATGACAACAGTTAACATACCTTTCAGTGTGTTTTACTTTTTAGCTTTGTTCCTTCTGATCACAAGCCTTTCCAGAACAAGTACTGCTAACAGACAACTCTCCCAGATGCAGTCAGTTACAGAGTCACACAGTTGTCTGATACAACACACACCTGTCAGGCATTACTAAAGAAGTCACTAGATTACTAAAGTGTGCAAAATTAAGAAATAAATGCTAATGGCTGGTATCATCATAAGTAATCTAATCTTTACTACTGATGAGTGTAATTCAGTTGCTTCAACTTTCATATTATGACATGCAACTTCCTTTTCTGCAGCTAACTGTTCATTCTGCTAATTTAGAAATCTTTCCATACATGCAACAGCAGCAGCAGAGCCTTCTGAATCCTCTCCTCAACATTTTGGAAGGAGCTGGGAGGTGACATACCTGAGAGACCTAAACCTCTAGAAATGAGTACATGTGGTAGTTTACATAGAGCAGTCCAGGTGTCTCAAATCCCCCATCTGTGCCTTCTCAGCAGCTAATCAGACATCACTACAATTATGGTCCCTGCCTTTATTTCACATCTTAACAACAGAAATATTGATTGGTTATTTGAGAAATTACAAGTTTGGAAACAAATAGCTGAGTGTTACTTAGGTCAGAGGTGGTATTTTTAGGATGAGAGTGGAGCCATCACTCACAAATCGAGAGGAACTGTTCGGGCAGCAAGAACTAAAAATACTTTGATAAACATCCCCTGGAGTCAAAATGCTCTTTATTCTTCAAAGGGTGGCCTTATTGCTGTGGCTGATTTACCATTTTAAGGTTTCACTGAACAGGTCTACTGGACAAGATATTTTAGAGAATTAAAATCAGCGAGCCTTTTCAACTGCGCGGTGTAAAAAAAGGAAGAGCTCTCCTGGAACTCAGACACGCAACAGACACCCTCCCACGAGCTACAGCAGGAGTGTCAGTGCTGGCCTGGCACTAACAAGCACATGCCATCTGGGTTATCATCACTAATGCTGGTCCATCTGCAGGGGTGTCCACCAGAAGACAGGTTATCCATGGTGTGAGAGGAGGCTTGGTGACGCTTTCCCATCCTTTCCTGACACAAGCTGTTGCACGCTCTGCTGCTGGGTACTTGGGGACACTCTCCAGCTGCTACTGCATGAACAGGATGCTGAAGGCCATCACCACACAGCACACGGCCACGTAGGGGCTCTTCCTCTCACCTGGGAGGAGGGGAGAGAAGCCAGAGCAAACAAGAATTCAGGCATGGCTAGACAGACCCACCTGCTCCCACTCCAGCGCTGTCATGGTGCCACAGCACGTGCAAGCTGCTATTCAACATTTCCAGCGGGACAAATGCTGACAAAAGTACAGTGGTGCATTCACAAAGAACACGAATGGGAGTGGCAAACTCAGACGTAGGACAGGTTATTTTGCTACATAAAATCAGTTGGGGCTCTTTGCTTCCAGAGAGTCACCGTACAAGGAGGAACGGCCTCAGGCTAAAAGAGGGCAGGGTTAGATGGGAAGGAATTGCTCCCTGGCAGGGTGGGCAGGCCCTGGCACAGGGTGCCCAGAGCAGCTGTGGCTGCCCCTGGATCCCTGGCAGTGTCCAAGGCCAGGCTGGACATTGGGCTTGGAGCAGCCTGGGACAGTGGGAGGTGTCCCTGCCAGGGCAGGGGTGGCACCGGGTGATTCTGGGCCTCTGTGAAAGGCTCATCTAAGCACTTCCATCTCACTACAAACCAACTTTTGTGAGGTGCAGTTTTATGTTGCTGCCACCTCCTAGTGCCAGAGTCAGGGTAAAGGTGCACAGACACCCCACTTTTGCTGTCTCTGCTCCTCTGTGGCTGCTGAGGAGCTGTTGGTGCCAGCTGAGGGGCAGTGATGCTGTCTGGCCAGGCTACCTGTCACCTGCAGTGTGAATCCTCTGTGCAGGGTGTCCTGCAGCAGCCAGTGCTGTGAGCTCACAGCTGCCCAGACAGGGCCAGATGTCTGTCTTTTTTTGCTTTGCTAAGGAGACATAACATTGTTAGCATGTGGAGAGGGTCTGGTCCACAGATTTCCGTGATAAAAATGGCCAGCAGATCACAGAAGCTGCACAGACACCTCTGTTTTCTGACTCTTTCAAATTGGTGTCACAGCTTCCCAGGGCAGACTGTGGATGAAAATTAAGTTTACTCCACTAATAGACTTCTATCTGGTGGCAAAAACAATTTTGAGAGACTTATTCCCACCCATATGGTCCAGGACAGAAGTTTACACAAAAAAAAAAAAGAAAGAGATTCTTAGGTGGGAAATGTAACAGAATCAGGGAACATCAGTAATGTTACTCAGACTGGTGCCTACTTACATGAGCACCTTCTCCATGAATTAGCAAGATGTTTCTACACTTGAAACATTTTTCTTCATGGTTCCACTGAATTCTCCTTGGAGAGACCAACAGTGGGTGGTACCTCCAGCCTACAGAACTGCCAGGGAGTGTTATACTGAAATGTGTCTTTAAAGTGAGAAGATTCCTGTTCTTACACATCCAGGAGCATAAAGACAGAGCTGGGGCTGTTTGCTTTAAGCAGTTTAATTTCCCTTTGCTGTGCAGGGTCTTTTGTCTCTACAAACCACCTTATCAGAGACAGTTTTCAGAGAAACATTAAAGAAAAAAACCCCACCAAGGCTCCCAAGTCCAGCATGGTGCAATTTTTAGGGGAAAAAAGTTGGGTTTTTTTTTCTTTTTTTTTTTAAAGCAGAACCTTCAAACACATTAGTTTTACTTTCCACAGTAAAAGAAAAATAAAATACTTGCAGTGACACCTCTTATACAAAGGAATGACTGCCCAGTGACATTACAAGATGCTGTCATGATCTGGCATATATTTAATTAAACTTCAAATAACTGAACGAATTAATGTCTGCAGTTTCACATCTGTTTAAAATAAATTTTGAGGAAGTCCAACTCCTACGGTTCAGGGTATTACAATTTTCATATGGGTTATGCTTTTCTGCTCTTAATTTTCTTAAAAGAGAAATCACCATGTGGCAGGATTAAACATTATTTTGCACAACTTTGTAAATATGTAACCACTTGCCCATGATTAAGATCTTATGTACATGTGAAAAGGTTGTTTAAACATACCAGGGATGTGAAATGTAAAGGAAGCCAGTAGACATTTTCATTTTTAAAACCTACACTTTCTACATGCCTTTGTGATTAACACACATAAAATGTCAGGAATCATCTCCAAAGCCTGTTTTCACCTCTTAGTCTAAAAGAAAGTCAAAGTGGTCCACTCTAGATGCAAGCTGCTAAATAAACATAGCTAATAGAAAAAAAAATATCTTTGCACTTAATTAACTACAAAGAAGATGGCAAGGGCATAAGGTGAGGCGTTCTCTTCAGCCTTGAACAAACCCTAATGCAGCTGAATTTCTACGTTTGTTTTCACTGGTATAGCTCAAAATTCATTTCTGACAGCTGCCACCTTCCCAGTATCTTTCAGTTACAGCACTAAAATTGGCTCTGCTATGTCTATTATCTAAACAGGACAATATCTGCAATCATTTTAACAACCGGTCTCCACAAAACCCCTGTTTTTTGTGTCAATGCTTTTTTGACATCCTGTAAAATGTTCTGCCTGGGAGTGCAGAAAGGGAAGCATACAGGCTTTCTTTAGGTTCAATGACACGGAGGAAGATCTAGAATTACAAGTTCAAAGTTTCTGCTCTGAATTAACAATGCAATTTGAACACCGATGACGGGTTTGTAATTTTTTTTTTCTAAATTGTGGATATACCTTAATGTTAAGACTAAACTTCTGTTGCATACTCCAATTTCCTTCTCAAAATAAATTCAGGATAAGGATTAAAATAAATATAAAACCAATGTTATGGGAAAATGTCAAGAATCAGATAGAGCTGATCAGCCTGTGTGCAGATGTCACTTGACACGAACAGCTTTGTGTAATTCAAAAGTGCACAGAAGCTGAATAAAGAAAGGAGAGGGAAAAAACCACATTTGTGCTTTAACACAACCTTAATGCTTTATGAACTCCACGTTGTTTTATTAGTATAAGGTAAATATGTGGCTTTTTTTCAATAGTCCACTGCAATTCCAAACAGACTGCAGTTTGTAAGGAATCATTGATTTCTTTGCATGCTAGAAATACACCCTTGGTTATTTCATGTGCAAAAAGTGCAAAAGACTTTTGAAAATACAACACCAGATGCATGAACTGACATGAGAAGATGCAGGCTTTCCATGATGCTAATCTAAGAAAGCAATATCCTGCCCCCTTATTTCATGGAGGTTAAAAACTCTGTTTTTGAAGACAAAGGATGTGTATGGTTTTCATTGCTACATGGCAACATTATCCTAATAAATTATGCTAGAAATAGGACTGATCTTAAGGATTTTGAAAGGAAAAAAAAAAAAGAATTACCAATCCTGGCGCATTTCCAGAATATCCCCAACAGTCTGTAAAGATAAAACAAATTCATTAGGCTCTTGGTTTAATGCATTCAAGTCAACTAATTTTCTTTCTTTTATGTTAAAACAGTCTGTACTGGCAGTAATTTCTCAACTTGACTCTCTTCTGGACACCAGAAAACAGCAGATACCTGCACAGAAGGGTACAAGACTATGAACTACACAAGTAGCAAAGTTCTAAGTCTAGCAAGGGTCTTTTTGCATGCAAAGATGCACTTAACTCATTCTGTGTTCCAGATCTAAAGATTTTATCAGAATCCTGTCTTTATCTACAATAAAGTACCCCAGACAGAAAATTATCTGAAGAATAAAATGTTCCCAGTTCTTCTGGTCCTTTCTTATTCCTTTACCAAGGTTTACCTTGCCCATGTCTCTCCTGTGCTGCTTGCCCAGGATGTTACTCCTCGCAAGTGAAAACAGCAAAGGAGAAAAGCAGGATTCAACTCAGGGAACACTCAAAGGCATCTTACAAACCTACAATTTCTCTGTGTAACTAAAATAATCTCATACTGACTGCTTGCTCCAGAGGAGCAGGGACTGCTTTAGGATGTGAGGAAGAAAAGGGGAACAATACTGAGTGTCCTGTGTAAGAAGACAGATTTCAGCCCTTCAAAGCTTGTCTGCAGGAAGGTTTCCCTCAGAGTATGGCACAGGACACTGTGGGGAAGCACTTGGACAACTGCCATCAAGCAGGTGGCAGATACAACCCCACAAATAATGCTCTGAACTCACACCCACAAAGGTCTGATTATCTGTCTTTGCCCTATCTTGGGCTGCGAGAGTTGCTTACTTCTAACACACTTAAATGCACACAGGTAGATTTGGGCCACTTGCGCCTGTATACTTGAGCAGTCAACCNGACTATATTTCTGTACAGGCAAAACTTTCTTTTTTTGGCTTTTATGTAGCTCCACAAGCAGAAGTAATAATCCCTGCATACAAACTACCACACTTTTCCAGGCTAAGAGGTCATATAATAAAGTAACCTGAAGACATCTATGCACTTTTTGAAGATGCATCCAGGTAGAAAGGCATTCATGTGTAAAACTTACAGAGCAAAACAGACAGCCCTGAAGTGCTGCACTGATAGCACCTCAGGTTCTCTAAACTTTTGTTCACTCCCTGTAAAACTTGCATTTACAGGTTGCGTGCTGCAAAACCAACAGGAAAACTTCTACAGCCCTGCTTCTTGTGTTGCCATCTCTCAAAAGCTTCTCTGAGGAGCTCAGAGAAATAAAGTATCACGTTCTGTTCATATACTTTGAAGAATCTTGCATGGGAAGAAGAATATTAACCCTTTCAGGCTGCCCATGAGTCTGTTGAGCTGCCTCACAATCTCAGCAAGGGTATTTTTTTATCTTCCCAGGGATTTCCTGACTGCACATTGCCCTAACAAAGCTCCCTTGGTGAAAACAGACATTTCCTGCCTGATGTGTCAGGTACAAAATAGAGGATGGGTTTCACCACCTGCCCTTAACAACTGCAATTAATGATTTACGAACCTGAAGCACTGGCATGAGGACTGACCAGCCTTTCCATGATGACACCAGAACATTTTAAGAGGCTTTTGTGCTACTGGAACAGCTCAGTACCTCTGTTTGTCCACACAACCTGCTGCTGAGCAGAAGCAGATTGAATCCTGGACCTTTTGAGAGGCTGTAACATATCCTCTGGAAGAACTGGGGAGCTGCCATTGCAGGAAAAGCCTGTGCAGACCTCCTGCTCCCCCGTTTTTTCCATTAGTGCTCGTCCCAGGTCCAATAACATGCACCTCTTCAAGTCCAAACCTGCTTACTTATTACAGAAGTGATGCTCCCTCGAGTAACTCTGCTGCAAAATAATCCCTCCTGCAGCAACTCCTCACTGTAACTGCAGCATTCCCTCTCTGCCCTGCTGTTCTACTCCATCCCTGTTTGGGTGCAGGTGAAGGTGTGGCTCTGGCTGGGATCCCTGCTGCTTTCTGGCAGCCACAGCCCAAATGTGCACAGCAGGCTGCATGCTCCTGGCTCTCCGTGTTAAATGCCAACAGCACTGTTGGGGTGGTGGTGACCTGGAGAACAAAAACCTGAATAAATGAAACCTCTTAAGCTGAGGAGGAGTTGGTGGAGCCTTAGATAACTTAGCCTGCTAAGGCTGGGTGTGCTGCAAAATGCCATGTGTTCACCAGGACAAGCCGAGTGCCACTGCAGGAGGGAGTGTGAGACATCCCCACTGCAATGCTGATGGAAAATCAAAGGGGCTCTCTGCTGCACATAAGCTAACACATCCTTCTGGTTAGCAGGGAGGAGAGAATTATGTTGTGGTGCACGTTCTCCTCTAGTTAGCATGAAACAGTAAATCTCCACTTGCTTTCCCAGCCTTTAACACTGCTGCTCAGGACCAAGCACATGGAAACACTCAGGGAAAATGAAGGTTTAAGGTTCTGTTTTGGCTTGGTAGGAAAAAGCACACTTTGGCAGAAATGAAGGGGAGGAAATACAGGGCTATGAGGATGGTGACATCACTTTGAAAGTCTGTCTCTCAACCAACAGAAATATGTTTCTTCACTTATTATCAACAGACCTAAATTCTCAACGAAGTTACCACTCGCTTAGAAATACAGTAACTATCAACATTCCTCCTCTCTGTTACTTCAATATTTTATTGCTACTTTTTTATGCCTTTAATTTCAAGCAGGAATGGTGAGGTAAGAGTATCTCTGTGGTAAACTGAAGTATCACTAGAATTTGTTTTATCCCATATGTCCAGACATTTCCATTGGAGCATGGAGTATGTTTGAAGAGAGGGACAGGACTTTAGCACCACATGAGCTCCATGTAAACATCTACCATACAGGAAACAAATTTCATTGCTTCCAGGCCAGGGTTTTATTCTGCAGTACAAAGTAGTCTACAAATATATATATAAAACAAAATGGTATGTCCTACATCTACATAAATACAAACCTACACATCAAACGCCCAACTCCTCCACAGTGTCAGCACCCTTTGAAAACATTTTATGAAGAGAGTTCTATTGTACTCCAGACAGATTTGCCTCAAGAATAAACAGAGTAGCTCCAGATTAAAGGAAATACTCCTTGCCAAGAACAGCACTAAAATTTTAATCAGTAAAATAAACATTCTTACTTCTTACTGTGTGTATACCTCATTGACTATTGTGTTATCTTCCACCAGCAGACACCCAAACTCCCCTTGTTCCCCCACTCCCTGTCCTTCATGAAGTCATCCTTTCTTCCATCTTTACTTCTATCAAAAGAAACCTCTCATGTCAGTGGCAATTTCATGGCCTGACATAAAAGGTCACAAGTGTTTTCATGTTAGAACTCCAAATTAAGAAAAAAAAGCTGGCGTACTTTGGGTATCTTACACTGCTAAAATAAAAAAAACCCCTGGATAATAAAACAGCAATTCCAGGGGTTAATTACAACAGATTTTCAAGAGACAAACATTCAGGGTTCTTGGTCACAAGAGTCTATTTAAAACTGGACCCTTCTGAATTTAAATGGAAAAATGATGGAAGACACTTTGGGAAGAAGAAGGTTTTATTTAACAGGAAATGACCTAATGGAAAAGGTGGAGAAGTCAAACACCCAGCACCCAAAAGCCTGTCTGTTTTTCCACCTAGAATTACCTCCTGCTTCTACAAATATCATCTCCTTTGCACTAACCTAAGGTGAGAGCATTACTGAAATTCTGTGGGCAGCCCCAGAGGTTTCTGTGTCAAAACTGCCCAGTGGTTACTCTAAACCCACCAAATCACAGTTCAAATCACAGTTCTGTTGATCACAGCTAGCATCCATATGATTAAAAAAAAAACAAGTTAGGTTTGTAGAAGCTTTCAAAAACTCTTCTAAGAAATCCCTCCACCTTATAGAATACAAACCCATTATTTAAACAGACCACACAAGAGGATTGTGTTGCTTATTTTAAAAATTATTCTTAGTTGTCTTTTAGTTACAGATTGTTGAAGCTGTGTTTCAAACTTGTATCTCCAAAACACCTATCCTGAAAACAAACAAAAAGCCAGTTTCTGCTGGTTTCTTACCCACCCTAGGGATCAAAAATAAATCATTGCAACAATAGCCACATGTTTTATTTCTGTCTCTCATTTCTGTATCTCTAACAAGCATTTAACAACGAAGCCACAAATCTAGAAGATTAATCATGTAGTATTAGCAAGGTCAGTGAGCAAATAAATTATTTCAATAAAATTGCAACTAACTGCTTGCCAATACCTTATTGCACTCTATTGTGAGGTACAAAATTAAGATTTTATCTTTAAAGAGAGGAAATTTTCCAAGCAGGATCTGCATTATCACACAGTGCATCAGGAGATGCTGAAAGGCTGCAGTTGAAACCACTCAGCCTGAAATGATCAGGCCACATACCCGGTTTTATTTTTGTCCAGTAAGCTGGGAGCCAAGGATCTGATGTAGGCACAGGTACATATGAGCAGCAGGATCACAGTCAGCAGACTCTGGAAGTTGAAGATGGCAGACTGTGGAAGAGAATGAGGAAAACAAAGAATTACCAACTCTGCAGTGCAGAACTTCTCTCAGGAGCTGGAAAAAATGGGTGACCCCTTAGACAACACCCATCAACAGCAAAAATGAAACCTACAATGGCCACGAGCCAGAAAACCTTTGCATCAGTGGAATACAGTGGTGGTAGTGGAGGTGAGGACTGATTGGCAAATAAATCAGTAGCAGCCAACACAGAAAATAACATGATCTGTGCAGGAGGGTCGTTAACATACCACTTTTTAGAGGCTCCAGGCCAAATTCAACAGATTTGTAGAAATATATACAGTTAAGCCCACCTGAACTATGATAACTTATCACTTTTATTTTCAAGTCATGTTCTGATTTTAAATTGAAAACATCTTTATTGTAGACACACTTTCAGCAGTGCCCATTATATGGTAAATCCTTAAGAAATGGACAAAACTGCCTTAGGTTTGAGAAGTCCTATTGTTTGACAGCAAACACTCATTAGTCTAGTGGCAGTAAGAAGAGACAATTCTTGAGAAACTGCTGCAATATTTGGCAATTTACTAAAGTCAGAAGTATCAGTAATAGGAGGTAAGTACATCCCATAAACTTTCTTTTAACTGTTTTTTTATGGTTTTGTAGTTTCTCTTAAATGTCTCAACTGACATTCTGGTCAGTGTAAGAGGCAATTGCTTACTTCAAAAAGCTTTATTTTACCTTCACTTTGCTACCCTCATTTGAAAATCTGATTCAGTGTGAGCTCAAAAAAAAAAAAAAAANAATTACCAATCCTGGCGCATTTCCAGAATATCCCCAACAGTCTGTAAAGATAAAACAAATTCATTAGGCTCTTGGTTTAATGCATTCAAGTCAACTAATTTTCTTTCTTTTATGTTAAAACAGTCTGTACTGGCAGTAATTTCTCAACTTGACTCTCTTCTGGACACCAGAAAACAGCAGATACCTGCACAGAAGGGTACAAGACTATGAACTACACAAGTAGCAAAGTTCTAAGTCTAGCAAGGGTCTTTTTGCATGCAAAGATGCACTTAACTCATTCTGTGTTCCAGATCTAAAGATTTTATCAGAATCCTGTCTTTATCTACAATAAAGTACCCCAGACAGAAAATTATCTGAAGAATAAAATGTTCCCAGTTCTTCTGGTCCTTTCTTATTCCTTTACCAAGGTTTACCTTGCCCATGTCTCTCCTGTGCTGCTTGCCCAGGATGTTACTCCTCGCAAGTGAAAACAGCAAAGGAGAAAAGCAGGATTCAACTCAGGGAACACTCAAAGGCATCTTACAAACCTACAATTTCTCTGTGTAACTAAAATAATCTCATACTGACTGCTTGCTCCAGAGGAGCAGGGACTGCTTTAGGATGTGAGGAAGAAAAGGGGAACAATACTGAGTGTCCTGTGTAAGAAGACAGATTTCAGCCCTTCAAAGCTTGTCTGCAGGAAGGTTTCCCTCAGAGTATGGCACAGGACACTGTGGGGAAGCACTTGGACAACTGCCATCAAGCAGGTGGCAGATACAACCCCACAAATAATGCTCTGAACTCACACCCACAAAGGTCTGATTATCTGTCTTTGCCCTATCTTGGGCTGCGAGAGTTGCTTACTTCTAACACACTTAAATGCACACAGGTAGATTTGGGCCACTTGCGCCTGTATACTTGAGCAGTCAACCTATTTCTNTAAATGCAATAAATTCACTCTTCATTCTGGAATTCTGATGAACTTTTGTCTCCTGTGCTCATACTGCTCAACCCAGCTGGCCGAGTAGTGGTATTTAATTAAAGGTAAATATTTAGCACTTAGGAAGGGATATTACATTGGCATTTCCTTCTCCAAGCATATTTTAGGGCACATCAGAGCCTTCATTTCCACACAGCCTGAGGCACATCTCTGTCGATGCACATGTGCTTTCTTCCTATGTCACAAAATTACAGCGTTTTGAAGCTCCAATAATCAAATTTCTCTACCTAGCTATGGAAAATTTTAACAGAAAATCATAATATTCTAGCTCAGTATGGAACTAAAAGGAAATTAGGGCAGAAACACAAGAACCTCTAGTAGAAGGAAAGCCACTGGAACACAGACAAATGTTCCAATACTGAGATCAAAAACCTTGTAGCCAAACCCCCCCAAAATCAACAACAGCAAAACAAAACAAAGAACTTTAGGTTATTGAGAATGAATCCTATGAACTCTGGAACATGCACAGAGCTGCCAGTCTGAATACATGCTTTAGGCAGGGTTAGCTACCCAAAGTAATTTCGATATTTAACTTAATGGGGTCCAACAGGCCACTCTGTGCAGAAGCATCATCAGAGATGCTCTGACTCTGCACCCTGTATGGGAGGTTTCAGCATCCCTGAAACCCATCCTTTCTGTGATGAAGGAGCAGTGATCCCACACCCTTTCTGTGATGAGGGAGCAGTGATCCCACACCCAAAGCCAGCCCTCCTGTCCCAAACATGAGGCTGCTTGGTTTTCACCTGTGCCGCAGCCTTTGCTAAATTCTGTTTAATTTAGTGTTTCAGCCCAGCCAGCCACTCCTGTCCCATCAAGTCATAAATAATGGACAGACCCTTCACAAAGGACAACAAGCTGCCATCCCCAGCAGCAGCCTCCTTCACAAGCTTCTGCCAGCTCCAGAAACCAGGCAAGTCTCAATTCCCCCTGGCTCCTGCGGGTCTAGGAACGCGGCGGGGCCGGATCCAGGAGCGGCTGGCTGCCTCTCAGCACCTCAGCACCGCCAGATACTGCCTATCAACTGATTAATTCCATCAGTGCTGCGGGACAGACAGCTGCTCTGACAGCTCACAGCCCCGTGCCTGCCGCAGACACGTTCCCATGAATTCCTGCAGCTGCTTCCCGAGGCGGCTCCGGCCACTCCAGCTCTGGAAAACGGCACAAGGGCGCTCTTGCTTGCTCTTAAGCAGGGGGTGTAAACGTATACTCAAGCAATGTGCCATCAGTCAATCAACTGGGGCAGTATATAATTGTATATAATTGTTCTTTGTTGGGGTCTTCACGTGCTTGCCCAGATATGCACTGCTGCAGTCACATCTGCCCTTCCACTGAAACCAGCTCTCAATGACACTTTTATCTGCACAGACACTTTGAAAGGACAGATGTGAGCATGCCAAAATTTGCTTACAATTTCGAACTGGAAATGAGAATTTATTCCTGATTTAGATGGCTTCACTCTTTGCCTCTGAAGTAATTCTCATGGCCCAGCTGAATTCACAGAAAGCAGCAACCTACACCTGGCTGCTCCAACTGATGTAATTAAAAGCTGATGCAAGAGTTTTATGTTGCTCAGAATCCTTTTTAAAAACACTGCATTCATGTACCAAGCTACTTGGACAATGCAGATGTATTGCTGTTCGTTTATTTAGACTGGGTTCCTCTGATCCAAATGTATTAATTGCAATTTTTGACTTGTGTTGACTGGCTTAAGGTAGGTCCTATGAGCCTCTTTCCCTCTACAGATACCTCAGCACATGGAGGAACTGGTGCCATTGTGAGGGTGAAATGACAACTAACTTGCCAAGACTCAGGCTGCAATGCAAGAAAGAACCAGCACTGATGTTTTATTCTGGGTTTACAGTGCAAGCTTCAATTCCATGAAGTTCTCTACACCTGCATTTGGTGCATTTCTGACATGGTGGGAACACCTCAGTGGCTCCACTCTGTGTCACTCCCCTTGTGCTGCCTCCACCACTAACGAGGTATTGCACTCACCTGAACTTGCAAGAGCCAAGTTTTTTCCAATGTATTTGGAAATTTAAGACCATGGGCTCTAGCTCTGAGACTTACATGCCCAAAGGCTGTTTTAAATCCCTCCCAAAACCAGGCCTTTAAAAAAGCCTCAGTATTATTTCCTGATCATAACGTATCTCAGTAAAAACCCCACATAATAAACCATAAAGAATTAATACTCCTGAAAGTTTTATTGTGTTGGGATTAACAGCGGTGGCTTGTATTAAAATAAATACTCAAGGGAATATACAGTAGTTGGAAATCAAGTGCTACAGCTAGGGATGTCTGAATGTATTCCTATACAAGTATAAACTGAAGTTTAATGAACTTTACTAAGTGTTGAAGTTAAAAGTTACCTATGTGGCTGTGACAGGGAATCATCACAACAACTGCACAGCTCCTGTGAACCTCACTATAGACAATGTTGTCCCTCAGCATTAATTGCTACACTCGGGCAGCAGAGAAAGAAAAAAAGCAGCAGTTCAGAGTTCTGGTATCAACAGCTCTTGCACTTCACAGGAGTATTTAATTAATAGTCATAATGAATGCACTAATTCCAAACACTTTCCTGCTCTGAGAACAACAGCCATGGACAAGACACTGTAATTTATCCACCTCAGCAGTCCTCATTCACTCCATTACCCCAACATTCTCTGCTTCTGACGTGGCTTTGTTCCACCTCCCTGCACACAGCACCACACTCACAAACCCCTTGCTGATGCAGCCCTTGGGCAGCACTGTAATAAATCACACCCTAGGTTTTGATGCAACTCTCTGTGCCATAAAGGACCTGCTGATTTTCCTCTTGCCTCGTATTCTTTTGTTTAAATGAACCACCTGGCATCCTGGTTGCAGGAGAACATGAACCCTATGCTGTTGTCTTCTTGGGCTGGTAGAGAGCCCAACACAAAAGCCCTCTGAGTTTATCTGAGCAGACTTAGCACTGAAACCAAAGCTTAACCTTTCCTAGACTTTAAGTATTTACAAAAGGATTATTTTATCTCTGATTGCAGCGTGACCATGATGATTTCATCCATCTGTGCTATAAAAGGAGAGCCCATCCTAGTGCCAGCAAGCTGCAAAACTTTACCCTGTGGTTACTACTATAAAAACCCATTTATGTGGGCAAACACAGATAAATAATTGGAATATTTTAAAGAAAGTATAATCTCATTTGTGTATTACGCTGCAGAATATTCAGTCTTTCTAGAATGGTTTTGGTTTCTCTTTTTTTCCTCCCCAATAAAATAAAATTGATAGATGACTGTTTTCTGGAGCCAAAAAACCAAATATGGATAGCCAATCATTCAGCTGCCTTTCTCACACTGAAATATGGGCAAGAGCTTACATACTGCAGTTACACTTTAGTTAAGCAAGAGCTGATAAAAATTTCATCACAGAAAAGTGAAATAAAGCTATGAAATTTTAATAAAGAGGTCCTTACCAAGCTGAAATAGAAAATGCTTATTATCTAGGGTTTCTATTAGGGCCTGCAATTCTTATTTCCTCAGTAAAAATCAAATTATTAGGAGTATAATATTGAAAAAAATAACAGGATATGAATCATGTAGTACTGCTCCCAACCTGCAAGCCAAAGCAATTGCTAAAAACTAATTAAAATGTGCATCTAATTGTACTATTTTCCAATCTATTAAAAAAAATTATTTTTCCCACTGCTGCCAAATGCTATCTGATCAAAACAAATGGAAAACAAGCATTTGTAAAAGAGGCATGCTAATTAGCACTATAAAAAAATTACAAAAAGTGCAAATTACTTAAGTTCGAAGCAATTATTGGCAAAAGTACACAACAAAACTAAGCAAGGGGTGTTAATAAGTGTCCAAATGCCAGCCAGCTGCAGTAGTTCCAGCATAAAAAAGGTTTTTTACTTTGGGTTTACAGCATGTTCTCATCAGTATTTAGTTTCCAAAGAATTTAAGTACAAGATTTAACGTTCATTCATATTTCTGTCTAAAATATGTATTTTTGCACTCATCAAATGTAAGCTAAGGCTTGATTAGAGAAATAGGGAATTTTTTCCCTAGTCATTTCCTGGAGAAGTTTAAATGGCAAGTACAACATGTATGCTTTCCAGTCAACTGAAAACTAATATATCTATTTAAAACATAATCAATCTCCTCAAACAATTAAACAATTAATTAAACATATGGACACAGCTGCCCTCTCCTATAAAAAGCTCACTTGACTTTAACAGATATAGGATTTTTACTGCAATTCAAATCCACAGACCAGCAAGGTGAAGATGCTGAAATGTCACATTTGCTTGAATTTCTTTCTCTTTACCCCAATATCGAGTTTGAAAACTGAACTTTTGCTGTAAGCAGCTAGCAGATGCAGCATTTCACCAAAATATCCTACAATAAAAACCAAAGTGACTAGTAAAGTCTCTTACCAGGGTCACTGTAACACAAAGGTGTGCATGCCCACATATTTACTAAACAAACATAGAATTATGGTGGATATGTCAGTAAAATGATATAATACCTCTTCCTCCAGGACTAAATTCTCTCTAAAGAGAGATTTTACCTTTGCTGTCTTCCTTTATTAGATAAAAGGAACACTTTAAATTACCCCTTTCTTAGAAGTAACTCTCCCTTCTAAAGTTGCACACCACACTGTTTAGTTGGCCACAAAGAAATTCAAAAACCAGTAAAACCTCTGTGTGTGAATGGAAACTGTAACAGTCATAGGACAGCATACTTTGAATCAGATTATATCCTTACTGTAGTTAAAGCAGCATGCAAAAACCAGGAGTTTGTAACAGAAGGTGCTACCAAAAGTCTAAGTTCTGAAAAAGGAAGATACGCGTTAATTTACCTAAGAATTAAAAAACAGAACCACAAATATTTTATGTGTACTATTTACCAAAAATTTTCTTTTTGCTCATTAATAATCAAACCATCTCTTTCAAACGTGAAAAACAAACAATTCTGTGGTCAGGAAAAGATGTACTTAGCCAAGGAATAATGACAGGTTCTGCTAAATCCGTCACATTCCATGGCCTTGGTCAGGTCCACAGCACCTCTGCAAGTCCCTTGCTTGGCAGAGGTTCAGGTGCATGGTTTGAATATTTAGCATCTGCAAGACAGGTAATATTTTTCACAGCTGTTCCCACCTTGTTTCCACAGTCACAAGGCTGAAAATCAGAAACTTCTGCTGAGTTTGAACACCCAGCTCTGTGCATCAGCAGAAAAACATACTCAGTGCTGCAGCTGTTACAACCAATGTGTGTGGTGTCTGATGCTGCACACAACCCAAAAAATTCAGTTGTGACATTTGCTTTTTTATAGCACTCAGCAAAGAAATGGTTTCTCACCACCACTGTCATTCTGGGTAAATCTGTTAAAGCAGACTCACTGCATCCTACTCCTTCAAAAAGAGACCATCTCACATTGACAGAATAATTTCCTCAGTTCAACAATCACAGAAATAAAACACTGACAATGTATTTCCCCATTGTCTTCTAGGATGATAAAAGTATCTACACTGAACACTACAAGTGAAATAAATTCACAATATAAAGACACTTCAAGACTGCAAGATGACCTAGGAGATGCTTTTGAACCCATGTTCCTTCAGGTCACGATAAAAACAAAGCTGTTAGCAAATCTGAATCAGGATTGATTCCTTCTTGTAATTTTGAATAAGACAAACTCACAACTTTGTACTTGAAGACTCCTGAAAGCTCTTTTTCCAGAGCAGTGTCTTGGGCTCTGGTATGTTTATACCCGACAGCTTGGTTTGAAATAATATTTACTAATGAATGTTTTTACAATTGGCTCCATGAGCAATTCCCCTTCCTTCTATAAACACCACGCTAAGAGAGCAACAAAGACTGTGACAGCAATGTTTGTCCTCGTGGAAAGCTCCCAGAACAGTCTTTGGGCAGTAACCTGGGGCCAGGATCAGTCCCAACCAGAGGGTGATGGGGAAGAAGCCGTTTTTGTCAAGTTTTCTGCACCTCTTTTACATTTCCTCCATTTCTGAGTGTAACTTCACATTTCTGCCATGGAGGAAAATGAAGACCACCCTTCAGGAGGTGAGAGGCTCCTCATTTAGTGTTACCTTTGGCTTCTTCCCTCTCCCCACCCACACACCTGGCCAGCTTTTCAAGCCCACTGGGAAAAGGTCTGTGGAGCTTCCAGAAGGAAAATCCCAAGAGCTGGCAGGACAAACTGGTTTGTGGAAGTCAGCAAACAACATGCATTCTGCCCCCAAATAAATGAGGGAGCTCAGTCACTGCTGCATCCTGTCCATTTCCAGGAAGTTTGGCATCCATTGAGAAGCTCCTGCTGGTTTCCATAGCTGCTTTAAGTTAAAATAGTGAGGATTTTTGCTTAAAGTCAAAATAGTGAGGTTTTTTTCCCTGTCTATTGGCAGTGAAGAGGGGGGAAAAAAAATTCCACACTTTCTGCTTTCACATAAATGAGAAGGCAGGTAAAAGTCACCTTACATGGATACAGACATATTTTTTTTTCCTCTTTGGCAGCAGCGGCCATTCCCCCAGCACCTGCTTAGCAAGGAAGTGGTCAGGAAGCCTGGGAAACAATGGGATAAAAAGTTTCCAAGGCATAAAGCCTTCTGGAAATCACGCTTCAGAAGAACTGTGCTATTCAGAGTGCTGCTGGTTTGCCAGAACTGCACCTCCTGTGTCTCACAGTGAGCTCAAAATTATCCTTTTCCTTCTCTGAAATACCAGAGGTGGCATCATGGAGGACCAGAAGTCCTGGAGGGTTGCTGCTCTCCTGAATAAATTCAAACATCACAGTAACACTGGAGAATCTTATTTTCACCTCCTTCAACACCAAACCACACCCTTAGAAGAGTTTCTTGCTTCAGGCTCACGGAGTAACCTGAGCAGCAAGGAACAGGGACAAGTGCAGGAGATAATCCTGACATAAACTCATACACTTGCCAGAATACTCCTAGATATAAACATTACCTATGTTTTAAAGTCATTATGCATTTCTTATATATGCTATAAAAAATAAATGATGTGATAATATTAAATTAGTTGTATTTAACTGTTAAACTGAGCAACATCAGTGTCTCACCAAATTCTCTCCACCCCCTCAAACCCTTTCAAGGACAGCAAAGAAGAGTGAGGTGCTGCTGTAATTCTCTATATTCACCTCTCCACAGCACTGATTAGAGGTCTCCTCTTTTCTGCACATGTTTTAGATCTCCTGAGGTAATTTAAAAAAAAAACCCTCCTTTGTTTTCTGCTTGGAGCCAGGTTCACCTAAAAGATCTGCCAAGGAATGCTCAGGTGAGCAACTCCCAGCGATTTCCTGCTGGTGACAAGACCTGGAGCCTGGGAAGCCTTTTCTGAACTGAGCCTCAAGGAGGTTCAGGAGACACTGAACTTTTCCTGTAAACACACAGCACCATTCCATGAAACTGCACAGTATCCACACAAAAACTGATAACCTGTCCATGTTTATAGGAGAGGGGGGACCAGGTGATCCTCAAAGGTCCCTTCCAACCCAAGCCATGCTGTGCTTGTTAGAAAAATGTCCAAAATTCCCATCTTAAAACCAACTCCATGCTGAACTCATGGACAAACTTGAATTTTGCACATGAAAAACTTGAGTTAACTCAGATATTCCTCTGATTTTCCTCTAAACTTTCAATTCATGCATCTGCTCTGCTGATAAAAACGTTGTAGATTATATATAAACATTTAATGTATAAACCTTGACTAACAGAAAGTGTTTCACTGCACAGCTTTAACCATGACAAAAATGCAAAACTTCCTTTTATATTACCTGCACAGAGACTGGAAAAATGGGCAGAAAACATAAAAATAAATAACAATGTGCCTCTAGACCAACTCTATGTACAGAGTGTATATATTTATACACAT
>VZRX01014788.1:0-43303 GCA_013398075.1 Notiomystis cincta
AAAATATAAATACTGTTCTTAAGATAGATAATGTTTATTGTTATTACAGATTGGAGTGGTGCTTTTTTTTTTTTTTATAAAAAAAAAAAAAAAAAAAAAAAAAAAAAAAAAAAAAAAAAAAAAACAAAAAAAAAAAGGAAAAAAATTCAAACCCAAGAAAAACACCAAATTGGAACGATTTTGTCTGTATGCAGAAAAAGTGATCCTGAAAGCTGGCAGTATCCCAGAGCTGCTGCCAAGGGGACTTGGGAGCATGAGGTAGCTCCACCATGGAGCAGCACGGAGCAGTGGGACCGAGGGAGGGACACGTCTGATGTGGATTGTACCACGCACATCCAGCTGTTGTCAAATGGTTTGTTTTTTTTTTAATTATTTTGTTATTATAGTATTATTTTTGGCTTTCTTTCCTTTTAAGAAAATCAGTTGCATAAATAAATGTTCCAAATTTGTGATGGCCTCTAGAGTTCTTTCCCAGCTCTGAGCTGGAAGCTGTGATGTGGGAAGCCCTGAGGTGCAGAAAAAGCCTGTCTCTCAGCCCTATCTTTTAAAGGGATTTTTGGGAGTAGATTTGCAGGGCTAGGTTCCTACAAAGCCCTCATGTCACAGATGGAGTTGCCTTGTGCTTCCAGAGCTTTGCTCTTGGTGTCCTCTTGGAGATCTTGGGCTGGGCAGGGTTTACCAGCCACCCTGGCTGCCCACAGCTTCTGACAGATCTTCCCCTTTGCTGGAAATGGTGGTGTGGAGGAAAAAGAGCCCCAGGGCATTTCCCAGCTGGAAGATGAAATCCTGTTGCAAGAAGAGCCTTCAGGAGAAGTTCCTGCATTGTCTTCAGTGATTTATTTATTACGAAGCAGCCTTCAGTTAAATGTGTTGTGATATGAAACACTTCCAGTAACACTTGAGTCTTAATTTAATGGAGACCAAGGAAAAAAATCTAATTGACTTGTCAGGATTGTTTTTCATCTTTAATTAAGGCTCGTGAAAGAAGCTGTAATTACACTTTACTGATAATAAAAGGGGGATCATGCAAATTAAACCCAAGTCCTGCCCTTGGGAAGGGCTCTGGGTGTGTGGGGTCAGCCCTATCAGGGGTGTCCCTGGGGATGGGCTCTGTGTCCCCAGGGCTGTCTTGGAGGGCAGAGTGGGCTCAGGTTGGTCTGAAGAGAGAGACAGCAGCTGCTCCCACCAGGAACTGAGATTTGTGGCTTGTTAAGGTAAAAAGAGAGCAGTTCTGTGGGGACAAGGGTGGTGGCCAGTGGGTTTGGTGGTCCTGGGAGCTCAGGGAGGTGGATGGCATCAGTATCATTCCTGCAACTTCTGGAAGAGGCATGGACAGCCCAGAGAGCCAACAGGGCCTCAGAGCCAGGACAGGAGCAGGAGTCCAGGAGTTCATCCTGTGGCGACTCGTCAGCGTGTCCTGGTGAGTGATCTCTTGGGGGGAGCCAGGAGAGCTTGGCATGGGCATGGCTTGAGGCACTCGGGTTCTGCTGCTGCTCTGCCAGGCCTGGAAGGATCAGAGCTGCTTAAAGGGAGCACTTTGCATGTCAATGACTAATCCAAATACATATCCAATGCCCAACTCTTAGCTCTTGGGAATTGCTTGTCTACTCCATGCCTCCTTTGTGCTGTTATCTGCAGCACACATGCCCTGGTAGAACTGGTTTTTCCTAAGCCAATGTCATGCTATTGTTGGAGGTGACCTGGATATTCTCATTCCATCCACAGGCTCTTTCCCTAATCCTGGCAGACAGAGAGTGCTGGGATGTGCTGGGGAGTCCAGCTCCAGCCCTGGGGTCTGTCCAGCAGTATCCACAGAGGTGGCAGGTGGGCAGGGGTGTCCCACCCCTCTCCACTTGTCCAGAGGGTTTGGTATTCCCAGTGTATGCTCAGCTTTGTCCTCACCAGCCCCACCGTGGCCATCCTGCCCCTGGAGAGCCCACAGCCCCCACACATCATCAGGACAGGGGGAGTGTTGTCAGGAGGGTGCCCAGATCTCACCCACCCAGGTATCGAGGGACACGACCAAGGTTGTCAAAGGAATTGTGGGCAGGGATTCCTCTTCTTCTCCTCCTTCAGTGCTTCAGGGGAAGTCAGTCCCTTCCTGGTGTGAGGGTCCCACCTGGAGCCCCCCACCCCTGTTCCTCCCAGCAGCTCATGGCACTTCAGCCCTCTAATGTTTTGGCTGGCTCCTTTTGATGTGGCATTTTGGAAGCTGCCTTGAGCCAAGGGGCAGAGCAGAGGCAGGGCTGGGGGAGGGGGTGTTAAGCCCTCCTGATTAACCTTGGCATATTAATTCATGAAAACAAAACCCAAGTTCAATTAATTCCAGTGGCCCTCTTATCACCTGGGCTGTCCCTGTGAGGCCAAGAGCTGCCGTGGCTCAGGCTGGGTTCACCCTCTGCATCCCCTGTCTGATCCCTGTCCTGCAGAGACCTGCTGAGCATCCACGCTGCCCATGCCTGCCTGCAGAGTCTGGAATGGGGACAAACCCGTCCCACACCTGTCCCTGGGGCAGGGCCATGTGCCTGGACCACCCATCCATCCTTGCTGGGGTTCTTTTTCGGGCACAAGTGTGGGGAAGGCTGGCTGGGTGGGATGACCTTGCGGGATGACCTTGTTCCCAGGGACAGCCTGGCTCTGCAGGGATACCCAGGGCTCTTCATTCATGATGGGCACATCCATGATGGGACCCTGAAATGCAGGGCATGTGCCCATCTCCCCAAGCCATGATCCAGTGACACAGACACTGCGCTTTTCCAGACACTTCCTAACTCTCCAATGCTCCAAGAGCTGTCGGATAATTTATTTAAGCATCCTTAACTGGTCTGTAATCTCTATGCTGCTTATGTCACCTCTAAATGTTCCATCCAAAGCCTCAATAGAAAGAATTTGTATTTTGAAATAAATATTTCCTCACGGTGTGCAAAATATCTAATCATGTATTTATCCTTAAGTACTTCCAAAAGTCAACATAATTATTCCAGTCCCATTAAGTTTAATTTGCAGTAAATTATGCATTTAGCTTTAAGTTGAGGTTGTTGGTTAGAGTCAAGATAAAGCTCTTGCTATTTATAAAGCAGTATTTCAGCATGGATACAAAACACAAATGCTTGGACAAGAAAATCCTGCTTGGGAAGTTTGGGGAGAATTTCAAATAGGGAGGTTAACAAAAATATCTGTAGAATGATTGTCTAATCACAGATGTGTGAGCACACTCAGTCAACTAAAATGAACTCCCAAACAGCTTCTGGAGGCCTAGGCTGCCAAAAAAATTTTCAAGTGGCTAAAAAATTTGATATTTTTTTCAGGACATGGTTTGTGATTTTGAAAAACAAATTAATCATTTAACTTTCCTCTTAGTGTCATGTCTTTGAGGTTTGCAGGACAGAGAAGGTGTTCCTGCTGGAAGAGGTGGAACAGCTTTTACCTGTGATTTTTCTGGGGTCTCAGGTGTCTCTGCAGATTAATAGCAGCAGGGAATTGATTCTCCCCTTCCTGAGCAGCCCGGAGTCCTTGGAGTCCATAGGGGATCTCTGATGGACATGATGGGGGCTCTTCCACGTTAATGGCTCTGCATCCAGCTCTCCATGGATGGATCCACGGCTCCATGTGCCAGAGCCTCTTCATTTCAGGGTCAATGGCCAAGTGACAATTTCTTTCCAGTCCCAGGAGGTGAAGAAAGTGATGGGAGGACTTTCAATCCCAAAGAAACTGTGTTGGTGGAGCCAGTGGACTGAGAAATGCCTGTTTGCTGGTGGGCTGGAAGATGGTCTTTCAGGTAAGGAAAGAGTGGGGGCTGCCAGCAGTTTTTTGTGCATGTTCAGGAGAAGATCTCTCAGTGCTTCAGCTCTCCCTTCCTGAACCCAGCATGACTTTATCTGAGCTGGAGTCCTTGGGCTGCTCCCCTGCGTGTGGCACTCTGGGGAGGGGCTGAGGGCAGCCCCTGTGCTGGGCAGAGCATCTCCCATCACTCACTGTCACCCTGGGGATGATGATGCTGTGTGCCCCCAGGCCTGCCCTGCTTGGCTCTGACAGAGCTCCTGGGCAAGGACAGTGCAGTGCCAGCGAGGCAGGACTCGCTCAGGGCACCCGGGCTGCTGCTGCTGCCCCTGCCCATCCAGAGGGCTCAGCTGGGTGCTGGAGCTGCCAGAACTCTAAAGAGGAGGCACTGAGCCGTGTCTGAGCTCCTGGCCTCTCCTAGGGCCAGTCAGATCTGAATGTGCCCAAAATTACTGAGGACTTTGGAACATGAGGGCCTGAAGCTGCCCCGTGGGGCTGCACTGGGGCCACAGCCAGGTCAGCAGCAGGGGCCTATCAGGAGCCTGGGGCTGTTCCTGGCAGAGCAGTGTTTGCCAAAGGAGCAATGCCCATGGCAATGGCATATTTGAGTGACTTCCAGGAGGTTTTACCTGCAGGGTGGGATTCTGGCTGAGTGCTGGGGGCTTGGGCACATTTCTCCCCCCTGGTAGGGTGGGAGAACCATCCATCCATCCACCCCACCCGTGTGCCAGACCCCTGCCAACTTCCTCCAACCATGTCCCCCTGCCAACATCCCCTAGCCACTATTGCCTGGCTGACATCCCTCAAGGTGTCCCCCCACCAAGGGCTGCCATTCACAAGGATTCTTCTCTCCCTCCCACCTCTCCCAAAGCCTTTTTGCTGCTGTTGGAGAAGTTTCCCACAGGTCCCCCAAGGTGCCAGCACTGTTTTGCTCTTGAATGTGGGACATGTTCAGCAGTGCTGTCTCTGCACACCCCACAATCTGCCTGCTTTGCTCCAGAGCGCTCAGAGCTCCCCTGGCTGGAGCCCGGCAGTGGTGGGGAGGTGTCAGGGCTGGCTCTGGATGTGGCTGCTGGTCCCCTGATGGTCACAGTGGCCTCAGTGGTGTCAGATGCTGGCAGAACCACTGTCTGCTGATGACCCAGCACACAAATGCCTCAGGTGCTGCCCACTGATCCAGCTCTCGCCATTCCGGAATGGATGGTGTTTAAAAAAGCAACAAAAAAGGGAATATGGAGCAGTTCGTCTCACCCTGCTCTGCAGGACACTTAATGAGGTTTGAAGAGGGATTGGCTGACTTGGCATCTCCAGGATTTTTGTTTTTACAAAATTAGATTCATTAGAAATATCTGGCTGGGAACTAGGTCTCATGGCCTGATTTTTTTCTCAGGATTTATGGCAAGAAGTGTCTAGATCATGGCAGGGAGGCCGGAGTGGCTGTGGGAAGGGCTGGGATGGGGAAGGCTGTCCCTGAGGATGTACTGGTGACCTCCACTGACCCCTGGGAACTCGCTGGGATTCTGGCAGTGGTGGCTGTTGGGGTGGAGTTCAGGAAGTTTTTGCTCCACAGAAGGATTAGAAAGTGCAAGAGCTTTTTCTGTGTAAGCCTGTACTGATATTCCACTGTGCATCCCAGCTTCTTTGGATCTCCCTTCTTGCTGCCCCTGCAGATCACCCAGGGGTGGTGGAGGAACACCAAGGGATCAGGCAGGAGCCTCTTCTGAAATTGGGATTTAAGCACTGAAATGTAGAAACTTTCCCAGAATCATTTCACAGCAAATTTCACACCTTGATTTGGTTTGTGTTTGGGTTTTTTTTCTTATTTCTGACTTTATTTTTAATTTTTTTAAGTAGGACGTATTTTACCTTGTCAAAAATTTCTCCTGACTTGTCAATAGAAACCAAATCCTTCTGGGTATCTCTCCAAGCACCCTTCTTGAACCAGCCCCTGGGTCTTGTCTCTACAGCTGTCATGGAGATCTCCCAACCAAGCCCCAGAGATGCTGCCTGAGCCAGTTATCCATGTGCTGCCCCTGCCAGAGCAAATGCAGACTCTAGGAATGTGCTCTAGCAGGAGAGCAGGGCCATGTTCCCTTCCAGGGATGTGGTTTAGTGGTGGATTTGGCAGTGCCAGGTTCACAGTTGGACTTGATCATCTTAGAATCGTAAATCATGGAATGGTTTGGGTTGGAAGGGATCTTAAAGCTCAAAGCCACCCCTTGCCATGGGCAGGGACACCTTCCACCATCCCAGGCTGCTCCAAGCCCCATCCAACCTGGCCTTGGACACTGCCAGGGATCCAGGGGCAGCCACAGCTGCTCTGGGCCACCTGTTCCACCTTTTCTTACAGGTCTTTTCCAACCTGAATGATTCTGTGGTTCCCTGCTTGTGATTCCCACCTCCTCAGGGCTGTTTGCAGGCACAGCCCAGCCCCAGCCCCAAGGTGCTGCGGAGAACCGGGGCCAGGAGGAAGCTGGGGGAAGCAGAGAGGAAATGCTGCATCCAAGGCCATGAAACATCCAGGAGTTTCATACTGAGGGCTTGCAGGTGATCTCCAGACCGGGTCAAGCTGCTGGGCAATGCCAAGGTATGAACTTCCCATCAAATCGTGTTCCCCTCATTTTGCTTTCTCTTTCCTGAGAGCTCTCAGACACCATCAAGGGAAGCAGGAGATACCTGCAAGGTTAAGAAACTCAGTGTCTAAACTCACCAGAAGATTTGCAGTAATTTAGAGCTGCAGGCAGCCAGTGCTCTTCACTGGGGGAAGGGAAATGCAATTTAAGAGAACACAAATAAATAAGAAGCCGCAGCAGCCAACACTCTCTGATTTAATCCTAGCCCACGAGAAAGATTTATTCTGTTATCTGACAGTTTGATCACTCCTGGAATCCCATAGGTCAATCCATATCTACTGTTATTATCTCTGGGCTGTTTCCACCAAGATGCACAGGGAAGATTTGTTAAAGTAATGAACCGAGGAGGGCATTGATAGGAGTGTAATAGATGGGACCCCAGTGCCCCTTGTCCTGGAGGTAACTCCAGTGATGCTGTTCCACGGCCTGGGTGGGCTGTGGATGGACAGGACTCTCCCAGGCTCCCTCAAAACTGCAGAGCTGGCCATCCCAGTTGGTTATCCTGGAATCAGAGCTGCAGAGTTGGCCATCCCAGATGGTTATCCCAGAGGCTGCTGTATGGAGTCACTGTGAGAGGAACTGGAGGGTCTTTCCATTGGGAAAAGCCTTGTGGGACACCAGTGTCATGGGGCTGGAATTCCTTCGGCAGGTGCTGGCAGAAGGGTTTGCTGCTCCCGATGCCTCTAGGCTGAGATGCCAGAAAAGGGTGAGTGGGAAGAATCCCTTTAGAACCTTGAGGAATAAAATGCAGGTTGGAAGCTTGTGGGGCACTGGCAGCATGATTCCCTCCCTGTTGCTCGGCCTTTCACCCTTCCTAAACCCCCTGTCCCCTCCCTTCCATGTGTCTGGGAGGAGCAACCAAAAACACCCCCTGTGGAACTTCTTTGCCCATTTGGATTATTTTCTGCAAATTAACCCTTTCTCAGCTCTTCCCCACTTCTTCCCTTGCTCTCTAATAATTTCCCACTGCAGTGTGTCTTTTCCTGTCGGAGCTGCCTGGGAATGGCACCAAAAAGCCATGGGAAGCTCTCCCACGCAGTCAGGCACGTAGCCACAGAAACATATGCAGGGGGAAGTGCAGCCTGTTCCAACAAACAGCCGGAGTGCAGAGACACAAACACACACAAATAAACAGGCTCACACCCCCCAGCACACCTGAAACGCATCAACACAGGCAAATGCTTTAGTGGGCCTGGCTGGAGCCAGAGTCACAAAATGCAGGTGGAAGTACAGACTCCTCCCTTCTCCGCTCCCACAGCAAGAGAAAATGCAAGACTGAGGCACAAATACCTTGAATTCCCTGTATTTGCTGCCCTGCAGCCATACCATTTGGCAAAGGTCCCTCTTGGTTTGAGTTTCTCTGGCTGAAATCGAATATTGCCAAGCTCCAGAAGCTGAGATTGTTTGCAAACCTGTCCTTGCCCAATTTCATGCCTTTCATGGGCTTTGTCACTTGGAAAAAGGCTGGCTAAAGACTGCACAAGGGTGGGCAGGAAACTGCTGGCCCAGGAGAGGCTGTGGGATGGGTAGATGGAAGCCTAATTAGTGGCGTTGCTTTAACTGAGCACAGGAAGGGGTTGAAGACTGCATTTTTTTTCTGTGGGAAAATGTTGTTTTTCTTTTGATCCAAGGTTTTTCCAGCATTAACGAAATAACTGCTGATAGCCTGGCTGGGCTCTGCACACAAGAGGGGGAAGGTGTTTGACTTGGCTTCAAGAGGAGAGATTTTGCATGGAAAAGCCAGCTAGGGGTCTTTTCCCCGGGATGATGGCCAGGGGTGGGAGCAGAGGGGTTTGGACACTGCCCACCTGGGAGCTGGGTTTGCTTCAGCTCTGAGTGGTGTGGCATCCCAAAATGTCAGTGTTTCATAGCGAAAAGAAAAAAAATGCTGAATGTTCCTGGGAAGGAAGGAACAAAACTCAGAAAAGATCAGGCTGGTACTTTGAATTTTTATTTTTTCGTTCTGTGATTTTAAATGTTTCCCTCTGAGGACCTCCCAGAGATCTGCGTTGATATTGGCACTTTGGGCAAGAGAGAGGTTTGTGTCAGACCACAAAGTATTTTTTAATCAAAATAAAAAGTAGCATCAAAAGAGGAATAGCACAACCCTGTGAGTGTCGAAACCTGACGCTTTCTGGTGCTTTTTCCCCGTCCTTCCCCCACCTCACAAACCCAAAGAGGTTTCGCAGAGCTGGGGGTGCGTCTCCAAGGGAGCTCTGCGGGCTGGGTTCTGTGCTGCCCCCGGCCCAGTCCCTGGGCACGGATCCTTCCCGAGCCCAGCCTTTCCCAGCCGGCTCCCGGGGCCGCGCTGCTCAGCCCGCAGCTCAGGGAGCTGCTGGAGTCCCCAGCCCTGGCGGGGTAACAGGAGCAGCTGCGCAAATTTGGCATGAGAGGGGGGCTTGGCAGCGCCGGCTAAAGGTCGCACTTGACGACATTAAAGATCTTTTCCAGCCTAAAATCCCTCTGTGCTCCTCCCCCTGGGCTGGACAAGCCGTGCTGCCCACACGTGGCTCCGCCTCACCTCTTCTCGCTGTGCCCCCGGGCCGCCCGGCTCTGCTCCGGCTCTGGCCGTGCCTCTGGCTGTGGGTGAGCTCACGGCACCCTGGCCAAGATCTGCGAGCGCTGCTGGGAGGCCACAGACGGCCAGCACTGAACTGTAGCTCTTTTCTCTTCTCATCATCTCATTGCAAATGATGGAGGCAGCCACGCCAGAAAGCCCAGGCACAGGATGATGCTTCCAGGGACACCCCACAGGGCAGGAAAGTGCTTGTGTGGTCCAGCCAAACCCAGGCAGTGTTCGGAGAGGAGCAGGGTCTGAGTCCTGTACTCAGCGCAGCAGAGGGACGCTTTGCTTGGGGCTGAGCTCAGTTTCTCCATCTCATTTCCCGTTTTGATGTTTCTCTCCTGGCCTCTCAGGCTCTCTGTGGGGCACCTTGCTGCCTGTAAACTGCACTTAATGCAGTCCTGAGCACAGGAAAAGGAAAAGGACTGAGTAAATATTGGCAGAGCGTTCCTGCTTATCCAGTGCCTGGAGCTGGCCGGGCTCCTCGGTGGCACGACCCAGCTCGCTGCTCCCAGGCTGGACGTGCCATGGGATGCCAGCCCCCAGCACAAAATCTGGGGGCCCCAAACCCTGGGCAGATGCTCCCAGGCCCTTGGGATGAAAGGCAGGTGCCAGCTCAGGAGCAAAATCTGCCTGGAGCGTGGGACTTTGGTTTGGCTCTTTCCATGGGGCTATGTCCCAGCTCTTGAGGCACCACCTGGGGAAGGGATGGTTTTGGGCTGTGCTGGCAGCAGGGAAGCAGCCCTGGCACTCACCCAGAGCTAGGACTTGGTGCCCAGCATTTAATTAGAGTCCAAGGAATTAACTTCTTTCCAGAAATAGTGTTCAAGGCTTGGGCTCTTCCCACATGAGAGTGCTCTGCTGATGCCAAGGAACAGCTTGGCAGGGATGTATCTGTATGCCCTGCCCACTCCCCCACTTGCTCCCCTGCCCAGGGGTGGCTGCAGAACCAGCTCAATCCAGGTCAGGCTCTGTCCTGCTGTACTTGATGCTCCCCTGGCCAGGAAATGTTTCTGGTTCCACTTCCAAACACTGTCCTGTGGCTTTTACAGAGGTGGCTGTGCCTAGAGGATGACCTGCAAAGTGGAGAATCCAATCCCTCAGACTTCCCTGACACTTCCATATCACTTGTGCCAGCAATGCTCACATCCACATGCCCAGAAGCAGCAGAAGTAGGGCTGGGGCAGGGTTTGGGGTAGGGTTGGGGCAGAGTTCGGGGCAGAGCTGGAGCAGGGTTTGGGCAGGGCTGGAGCGAGGCTGTGTGTGCTGGCATTGTAACTGCAGCACAGGGGGAAAACCAGAAGGGCTTAATGAGGGTTTGAAAGAAACATCTTGTAAACTTTGGAGCAAAGGAGCTGCTGTTTGATTTGAACATGTTTGCTTGGCAGGGGCTGCCCGGGCCCCTGCTGCTGCTGCTGCTTTTACTGGTGCTAATTAGGCAGATTTCCATCCTGCCAGTCACAGGCAAGTGGTTCCTCTGGCGAGTCCTGCCAGGGCCATCATCCCCCTGCCAGTGCTGGAGGGGTCACCATGTCCCCCTGCTGGAGATGGCTCGTGGCCTGGGGACAGCTCAGGTAGCAGCTGGGCCTTCTGAGATGGTGGCACACGAGTCCTGGCTGGGTGCCTGCCAGGGCAAAGCACTGAGGATGCTGATGGACGATGCTGCCAAACCCTTGGGACCCCACGCTGGGCAGCCACAGGGGCACCCTCTGCTGCCTTGCCCAGAGCTCCCAGGCTGATACCTGGGAGCACCCTGAGGTTTTGTCAATGATGCAGTGGCCCAGAACAGGAGCACTTAAAGACCTTTACAAGTTTGGGACTAATCCCACTCCCACTAGACTCATCCCACAGGCACTTTCCCTTCCACTGACACCATCTGTTTCTTTTAAAGCTTGATAAATATTACTTTCCCCCACTGTCTCTCCCCTTCCCTCCTCCTCCTTTTAGGCCAAACTCTGCAATAACCCAAACATCTGCAATAACACCTCATCTCACCCCAAAAGCTCTTTCCATTTTTTTTTTCTTTTGTCCTGGTGCAGCTCCACTCCCAGTGTGGCTGTTTGGGAACAAGCAGAGACAGTGGAGGGAAGCAGCGCTCACCTGTCTGTGCCATATCTGTCCCAAAGCTGTTGTGGCTCTTTTCCAGTCTGTTTTCCTGGTGTCTCCACACAAGCTGTGCACAGCAGATCCCTCGCTGGGGTCACCAGGGTAATCCATCTCCTTGCTTTAATGTTTGTGGGGAGAGAGGTCCCCCTTTAGTCTATTACGGTGTCATTAAAAGGGAAAATGTTTGCTTCTGGGGCCTCACTGGCCTTTCTGAACTACATAAAAGTAATCAGCAGCTACCTTGGGGTTTTAACCCTTTCTCGATGCACAGCTCTGTACCCACAGAAGTGGGAGCAGATTTATAGGGAAGGGCTTGATTCAGAAATTGGGTAGGAATAGCCCAAATTTGGTGTCTGTGTGGCTGTGCTCTTGCTGTGATGGAGCAGGTGAGTGTCTCACAAGATGCTTTGGGATGTGCAAGGGAAAATGTTGGTATTTAAGCCAACACTCCTCATGTCCAAAGCTTAGAGATGTCATGGCCTCCCCAGTTTGGGTTCTACCCTCTTTAAGATGCTTGGGTTTTCCAGGCTTCACTCAGGCTGTAAATAGTCCAGCCCACATTGGCAGATGGGATTTGGAGAGGCTCCATCCAAGCAGCCCCTGCAGCTCAGGGGTGCCAGCAGCCCCTGCCAGATGGGTCCTCCCAGAGCCCTATGGACACACAAGGACAGGCCTGGGGCACATCCATCTTACCCAGCCCTGGAATCCCTGGGGACTGTTCTCACTGCCTCCATTTGTCACCCTGATATACTGAGAGCAGCAGGGCTGGCTCAGGGGGTTTGTTCCCATGGGCATGGCAAATGTGCTCCAGAAACACGGAGAGCACATGGATGTCATCCCAGGAATGCTGTGTTTCCACACTGACTGATGCTTCTGCAGGCAGAGTACTCTGCTGTGGTGCTTTTCTTGTGTCTTGAGACCACAAACTCTGCAGAACTCCTCTGTGTGGTGCAAAGGGAGCACGCATCTGCAGGGCCCTGCTGCAGGAACCAAGTCCCGACAGTCTGTGAGGGTCTGGCTGGCTGAAGCACCCCCTGTTTACGTCCATACAGGCAGAGCAATCCCCCTGAGGACCCCAAAGTGGCTTGGTGCAGGTCATACACCTCAGCTGTGAGTTAAACTGGGATTAGAGAGCTCCAAGTCTGGCCCTGCTGGAATAACTGGGCAAAGTCTGGAGTCCTGGTTTGACGGTGAGGCCACAGCCAGGCACAAAACCTGTTGTAAGAGCCACGACTTCACAGAACCATTTAGGTTGGAAAATCCCTCTGAGATCGAGTCCAACACCTCTCCCAGCACTGCCAAACCCACCAGTGACCCTGTCCCCAGGTGCCACATCCACATGGCTTTTAAATCCCTCCCGAGTTCATTAATGCTCAAGCTCTTCCCAAAGCAAAGGTCTTTCCCATGCAGACTATTTTGGTAGCCAGATCGTGTCCATCGGAGCTCGGGGCGTGGCCCAGGCTGGCCTCGAGGGCAGTGGGGCACGTCCCACCAGGGACACTCCGGCCGTGGCTCTCCCTTTTCCAGGCGCACGGCTTTGCTCTCCTCCCGGGGCGCTGGCAGCTCTTGGAGCTCCACCTATTGTTGCAGAGTCGGATGTGGTTGGGAATCCTGTAAATCGGGCATTTATGGAACTCCTCGCACGTGTAAGCAGGAACTCTGAGTAAATCCGGAGTTATTTGCTTTCCCCAGTAATCCAGGGGAGATGAACTCTGCAGGAGAGTGACTGCTGGCTTTTGGGGGCAGCTTTTGCACGTCAGGCTGAACTCTCACTTACAGTCAGTGGTGTTCAGTCGCAGCACTTGATCCTGCTCAGCTGTCGCAGGTCCCATCCCCTCCCATTCGGGGAGGACAGTCAGGCTGGGAGCTCCTCCCTGGGCCGTGGCTCTCTTCCTCAGCTCCTTCAGAAACACCTTTTATAGCAGGGAAGATGTCCTAGAGGGGAAAACCAAAAACCTTAAGCCTGCTTGGCCTCGAGGATTGGTTCCTGCGTGGTCTGAGGGGGAGCTCTGATCCCTGGCACAGAGCTGTGGCCTCATCCCGGGAAGTCGCATCGCCTTCCCAGCGGGCAGAGCTGCTGCAGGGCAGCTCCTCTGCCTGTCAGCTCTGCAGCATCCCCCGAGCATCTCACTCCCCACTGAGAACATATAATTACCTTTAATTACTCCTGACTTGTCTTTAATTGTTCCCCAATAACACATGCTGATTAGGGAGGGAGGAGTATATTCTGCCAGCGCTGCAACACTCTGAACTTTTCTCCCCTGGGTTCAGGTTTCACGCCGAATTTGGTGGGTTTCTGTCTGCCCTGCCCAGCCCGTGGTCACTGGGAGCACGTCTTCAGTGTAGGCATAGCCCCAGCAGCTTGAGGGGTGATATTCCAGAGACTGGGGAGGAGATGGATTATCCAACATTCTACACCAGGCTGGAGCATCTGTCACTCCTTAGCTCCGTCCTGCCCAGACCCTTTCTAGATCCTTCTACCCTCTCTGCCACTCCTGTGGTTTTTTTCTCTCTGTACATTGATATAATGGGGTGAAATTAAACTGCATCAAATTTTAGGTCTCGGAAAGGGAAAAAAATCATAAGGGCAAAATCTGCTAGACCATGGAATAATCTTCCAGGGGAAATGGTGGGAACTTTATTACTTCAGTCATTTACACCTGTGCTGGACAGAAACACTGGGAAAGAAAATACTGGGGAAAATGCTGTAGATACAAGAGCACCTGGGGATAAGAGGGCTCTTGCACTGGGAGATGTCTGACCTTCAGCTGCTTCCTGTGTGTCCTGAGATGTCAGGGCATGTTCAGGGGTGGGAAATCCACTTTTAACAAGGGGCTGCTCTGTAATGAGGTGAGATTTCTCACACCCCTAGGTACCACAGTGTTTAAAGAAAAGCCAGCTGCCTAGGTCTGCCAGCTCCTCTGTGAGTTACCCAGCTCAGTATCCAGCCTTTATTTTTATGGAAAATTGACAATTAGGAATTGAAGCCTGATTTTAGCTGCTGACATTTATTGCTGATATAAAATATGGTCACTCTCTTCTCTTTGAGCCGTGCAAGCACAGCTCCTGCAGGGCTCCCTGTGGAGCCTTGGGATGGCACAGGTGGGTTTGGCAGGACTGGACCCTTTAGTTCTGTGCCATTGTTAGAGGAGATCAGAGATGAGTTCCTGCTGCCAGAACCACTCCAGTGCTGGCCGCTTCCATCCCACAGGAATCCCTCCACGGCTCCTTCCATCCCCCTGCAAGCTCAGGGGCTGGCACAGGGGCTGCTCCCTCATGCAAGTGCTTTGGGATTATCCAAGGTGGATATGCACAGGCAGGCACAAGCTCCTGCAAACAAACCATCAGCAGCCCCTCTGCAGAACCTTTCCCCCAGTTGTGTTGGCTCAAGGCAGGCACAGGATGGATTCAGACCACCTGAGGAATCTTGTGCTGGACCCCATGGGAAACATGATTGTACTGTAAAAAGTTATTTGCTGAGAAGTCTTTCCCAGGAGCTTTGGTGTGATGGCCAAAGGAAGACAAACATGTCCTTCAGCCTCTCCTTTTGCTTTTTTTGGGGGTGATTCTGTACAGGGCAGCCCCAAGCAGCCCCATTTCCCCCCAGATTCACCATGCAGAGGGCAGGGATTAGGACTGGGACTGACTCCTCTCTGCTCCTCCCAGAGAGGCTGGAAAGGCAATTGCTGCTCTTGAGTGGAAGAAACCAGAGAAAATAATTTGAAATATCCCTGTGCCACAAATGTTTTATTTTGAGGAGCAGCAGTAATCCGGCAGCCCCAAATGAAATATTGAATTTTAAGAGAGATGCAAACACATACAAATGAAAAATGTCTCTGATCATAAAGAAGGCATTTGCTAAAATTAAAATGGAATGCATTACTGTCCAGGCTGGAGACAGAAATGTCATCAGAGCTGTGGAAGTGGAGACTGACTCCTTAAGTGACCAGATGCAGCTATTGTTTTCTTTCCACTAATGCCAGTGGCAGTATTAGAGAGAAACAAAAATATCAAATTGTCTGACAACAGTTTAGAAGTGAATTAAGTCCAGTCCTTGCAGAGGTCTCATTAACTTCCACCTCTGCAGGAAAGGAGACTGGAACGTGCTCCCTTCCACAGGGACGGGATGGGCAAAGAGGAATTAATTTTGCTGAGCAGAAATAATATAGAGAATGCCACAATAATCATTGAAAGGACAAGTGAGATTGGTCTGGCCCTTGCAGCAATCAATAGGGCCCATTACCCAGTTGAACTGGCATTTGATGGGAATGGCTCAGGATTGTATTGGATACATCTGTGTTTCACACCATCAACTAATGCAGAGCCAAAGCTATATTGACACGAGGCCACTGCATCTGCAGGGAGTTTGTGGCAGGTTTGTGTTTATGGAAGAGTTTCCTGGCTGGTACCAGGGTGGATGGAGGGGCTGGTCCTGGGATGGATGGAGCAGCTCAGGGGTTGGGGGAAGCAGCAAAGCTCACAGCATCTTCTCAGTCACAGGCAGAGTGAACAGCTCAGGAAGGGCTTTCCTCGCTCCCCAGGAGCTGCGTTTGGAATAAAGCCCTGGCCGCTGCCTCCCCACATTGGTCATGAGGGAGTTAATTCCCATTTTCCTCCTCGCAGCAAAGAGCACAGAGATAAAAAATCTTAGTGATTTCAGTCGATTAAACCAAAGCCTACTGGGTCTGCTGCTTTGGGATCTATTTATTTATTTATTTTACATTTTTTGTAAATGAGTCTTCCAGGGTCTTCGAGTGCTTCCCATGGGGAGTGACAATCACAATCCGCTGCCTCGCCTCTCCCCACACTGCATCTCCATGGGAGCTCAAGAAATCTTAACATCCCATCAAAAGCTAATTACATTCTGACACAGCAATCGGAGGCCTCAAGAGCTGGGAGTAGAGAGCAGCTGACATAATGGCTTTAAAATTACACGGAACATGCGAAATATTTGGTGCTATGAAGTGCCAGTGGTTCAGAGCAGCAGAGGGAGAAAGGAAAAGGGTAACAGGAAGGAGTTAGAATGGGATTTGTACTGGAAACCCACTCCAGCCCATGTGTCCAAGACCTGATACTGCACCTTGTCGTTGCTTTTGAACACTGCAGCTCTTCTTTTGAAGAAGAGCTCTCAACCTTCCCCTTCCAGGGTCTCATTCCCCCATGGAATCAAGGCACCCCTAGAACAAAGGGGTGGTTGTTGTCTCCATACCCTTTGGGAGTCTCCTGGGGTCCCAGTGAACAATCCCTGTCTGCAGCCCCAGGAGAGAGGGGAGAGCTGAGGGCAAAGGTGAGAGGAGGAGTCTCTGAGCAACTGGGCAAAGGATCTGGCCTGGGCTGGTCATAGCAAAGCTGAAAATGGGAAAGGGCTGGAAGGGACTTCCTGGGAAGGGCTCCTGTCTGGTCATCCCCTCTGTGTGTCCTTCCCAGGGCATTTGCTGTTGTCTGCTCCTTGGGGTGGGACACTGGCTGAGATGAGATGGGAACAGCCTGGAGCTGGAGGTGATGGAAGTACTCACCTGGGGAAGGGAAGGCAGACCTTAGAGCCCCTTCCAGTGTCTAAAGTGCTCCAAGAGCTGGAGAGGGATTCTGGGGCCTGGAGAGACAGGACAAGGGGGAATGGGGCTCTGGGGCTGCAGTGTCTCCCCCCCACCCCCATCCTGAAGAAGCTGCTCTTTCCCTAATCCCACTGACCAGCTGCCTCCATACCAATGTAATTCTTTCTAAAGATTATTGGTTCTGCTCAGGAGCATGGCAGGAGGGTTGTGGCTGACCAGGCATCAAATCAACTGGAATTTCATTATCCAATAATTTATATGATGCCTATGTATTTTAGCAAGACACTTTCTTTAATAGAAGATACCCTCTGTCCACTGGCTATTTACACTGCTGGGCTCTCAGGGGCCTCACATGATGTTTCTTTTTTTAGTGACCTTCATAGAAGAGAGAAGAGTGATCTTCGTTTCCCTTGATTTTTATCATGAACTTTGTTTCCTTCTGCTTTGCAATGATTTATTCCTCTGGATCTAAAGCACTACAAGCTTACAATTCCCTGTGTATATTGGTGTAAATCAGGATTCACTCCCCAGGTGTGGCCAAAGCTGCTGGCCAGCCCCAGGGAGATGCCAGGGTGGCTCTGTCCCTTGGGTTTGGTGGCCCCAGGACTGCAGGACAGAGTGTGGTGACTGTGGATAGGTGCCAGCACAGGGGTGTGAATTCCAGCCAGGAATGTCACACACCTCAGCTCCTCATGCAGAGGCCTCTGGAGATGCTGTCTCATGTCACAGGCATGGTGGCACTGCCCCTTTGCCACCTGTCCCTCGTTCCCTCATGGAATCAGAGCGGTGAAAGGCACAGCTGGGGCTCACCTGCCTTGTCCTGTGAGGAGGGTGGCACGTGGCAGCTTCTAGTGAGGACAGAATAGTTTTGGAGTGACTTGGATGTTGTCCCTAGGTCGCTGAAGCTCTCAGCCAGCCTGCTGGCCCCTTTTGCAGTTCTCTGTCCTCCTGTGGGGACAGAGACAGTGGCAGAGCGACCTGCTGGCTCCTCAGGATGCTGGAGACTGAGCCTCTTTGAGGATTTTCTTAGGTGAAGAAAACAAAGGCTCATTAAATCCATCTCGGAGCTCTGGTGACGCGGGCAGGTGACATCAGTGATGTGACTCACAAAACATCAGCGGAAGGAGCAGCACCCAGGAGGGCAGGTAGATGCTTTGTGCTGCTTGGAGAGGACAGCAGGGAGGGGGCACCTGAAACCTGTGTGAGTGTCTGGGGGTGGAGGCTGTGCCAGGCTGTGCCATTTCCCCGTGGTGCCCTGCTCCCACCCAGACATCCTGGTAAAAAGCCCCACTGCAGGTGCAGGAGCTGGCGGAGGACACCGGGCACTTCCCACCCCAGGGCTGGGAGCCCGTCTCAACACTGTGCTTTTGGCACTGTAAGCAAGCTTGGGCCCATCTCCAGATGCCCAGACTTCCCAGATGTGGTGCCACCCCTCCTCCTGAGTGCAGTAGGGTCAACACTCCAGCTCTGAGCACTGGCAGTGGCTCCTTCCCTCCCCCATGGGAAATGGCCAACTCAGGCTGGAGAGAGCTTCTAGCAAGGAAAGTCTGTGGATTTGCAACCCTCATGACACGGATCACCCCCCAGGCCCCATGGACAGTGTGATCCAAGCTCTCTGTGCCCCCCATGCTGCCTGACCCACAGTGGGTCATTTATAGGCCAGAACTAAACTGCCTGGTGCTTTCCTATCACACAGGAGCACCAATTTTGGCCGAGCTTGGTTGGAAATGAATCAGCTGTCACTAATGGAGGGCAAAGCCTCTACGGAGTGACAGGCAGGGATGATCCCCTTCCCATCCTCCCCCTGATGGATTTGCAGAGCAGGATGAGTTGAATATCTCCATTTCCCAGTGCTTGAGGTCTCAGTGAAAGTCTCTCCTGGGGAGATAAGGATGCTCCAGAGCACCACAGCAACAGCTGTGCCAGCTGGCACAGGGCACAGTGAGGGTTGGCTGGGAGCAGTTGTAGCTTTCCCTCACTGCTGAGCCTCCTCTTGTCCCAGAAGGACCCTCCAGCCTCCAGGAGGACCATGCCCTCGAGGGATGATTCATCCCGGCCTCATTTCACAACAGGATTCATCTCCCTGCTCTGAGCACTCACTTCCTTTTAATTAGAGCTGAGAGGAGCAAGGGTGTTGTGAGGGGAGGAGGAAGTGCGAGGTTTGACTCATGGTCTGTGTCTCAGAGGACAGTGTGGAGGAGTCAGGGATGGGGAGGTTTCTGTCCTGGTCCTGTCTGATTTTGTTTGCTGTTTTAGCCTCTTTGAAGGACACAATGTCCTCTAGAGCCCCAATCAAAGGATGCTGCAGTGACAGATTTTGTTTCCTGGGCACAGCATTGGTGCTCCAGGCTTGGGGCAGTGCCCACACTGAACCCCTCTGTCCTGTCCCCAGGCATGCCTGGAACTGGTCCCTGCCTGGTGTTTGCTGAGCAAATGAAATGTAAACTACAGCTCAGCCACTCCTACTTTTGCAGTAGTATGAAGTACTGCCAGTGAGGGGCAATAGGGATTTGGCCTTGGGTCAGTAATAATTAGGGTCTGTATTTATTGGTCTCACAAGCTTCATGGGTCACTGGCTCTGCTCTGTGTCACTCTGCTCTTCTGCAGCACCCACTGCTTTAATTACCACCAACAAAAGGACTGGGTTCAAGCAAAGCCAAAATCCAGAAACCTACAGCTCCCTTGGGCAGCTGGAGAACCCTTTGATGTCCCTTAAGGACACCTGGCTGCCCTGGCTCCCAGTCTGGGGCCACACTGTCAAGTCCTTTCTGTCCCCACCATTCCCAGCACACAGTGGGAGCTGCTGAGTAGAATGGTTATTAGCCCAACCCCCTGCAGTGACAAGGGTCATCTTGGACTAGAAAAGCTCATTGATGGTCAGTGGTACAGCCGGGGACTTGAACTTGAGCTGGGATTTCCCAAGACACCAGGACAGGAGGATGATGGGCAGGAAAAGCTGCCTCAGAACTGAGTCATGCTGGAGCACCTCCTAACGAGAGTGAGATTGAGGCTGTGAACCCCTGGATGTGTCCCAATCTCTGCAGAAACTTGGAATGATCAATTTGTGTCAGTTGTGGGATCTGCCCCCGCAGCACTGCAGCTGGAGCCAGCTCAGCATCCCTGGGGGATGAGTCCTCGAGGTGTGAGGAGGGAACAGGTTCCTAATTGCCAGGAGCTTTCCTGGTCCTGCAGCTCCTGCGGCACGGGCTGGAGTGGGCGGGAGCACCGCACCGAAGGAGAGATTTAAAGAGGCGAAGAGGAAACATTGGAGGATTTCAGCTGCACAGGAAGCTCCTTCCTGCTCGCTCGGGCAATTATCTGAGGCTCCATGGACGCAGGGCTCATCTGCAGTTGTGTTCCTTTGCTGGAAGGTCCTCCTTGCTGTGGTGGGAGAAGTTTTAATGAGAGGGTTTTGGCAGCAAGGGAAGATCCTGAGTTTTGCAGATTTTTTCAGAAATCAGGTTTATGAAATGTCTCTCATTGGCAAATTATTTTGTCAAATCTGTAAACAGATAGGTCTAAGGTGATGACAGGAATTCACCTAAATCCAGATGCAGGGGTGTGATGTGGGGAGAGCAGATGCTAAACCAGAGAAATAACCAAAGGACTTTACATCCTCCCTGAGGTAGGACTGGAAACAGGGATATGATGTTTGCATTTCGGCATTCAAAGGAGAATCAGATCTCCAGATTTTTAGGGGTTTTGTGATCACAACAGTCTGGTTGGCCTGTTCAACATGGACTCATTTCCACTAGAAGGGTGAAGAGTAGAACTGGAAGCAATTCCAAGTAATTCCCTCCCTCCAGCTTACACGTTGCAGATTACTGGCAATCAGCACAGAAAAGTTTTGCAGCAGAATTGGTGATGTGAGGTTCCAAACTGGAACCCTACCGGTGGTTTGGAGAGAGCTGGAAATTGCTTATGATCTCATGGTGTCAGGTGTCTCATTTATAATAAATAAATACAGAAAATGCACCCCAGACAATTACTGTCAGATACTGGGAGTCATCAGCCAAAGAGCTCCCTTGGAATTTGGTATTTTAGGTCAGCTGGGTTTAAGTTATTGGAAACTGCAGGCAGATAAATATCAAGGACTTTCTGAGTCAGAGCTGTGGTATTCTGGAGACATTCAGTTGTTCATGTGGGGTTTGGGCCAGTGTGTAAATGAATAAATGAAGTGCAGAACCAAGCAAAAGCCACTTGTGAAATTTCCCATGAAATTAAAAAGCAAACCTTGGGTTGTTTTCTTTTCACTTCCCATGAATACCAAAGGCAGGGCTGCACTGGTGAGCCTGGCAGTGGGTTCAGAGAGTTCCTGGGAAGGCAGGGCTCATTTGCAGCAGATGAAATGGAAACAGAGAAATCCCACTTTATCCCTTGGTCCTGGGGATGAAAGGAGGTGGCAGAAGTGCTGCTGGAGGTGTCGATGTGACATCCCACTGCATCCCAGCAATTTCAGCCCCTGATCGTTTGTGAATTTAATCTTCACAGTAGAAGACCTGATTTGCAGAACTGTGCTCGTCCAATGAGAGGGCAATGGGAGCATCCAGCCTCCCTGTGCCCCCTCTGATCATGATGGCTCAAACCTGGAGCCCAAATCCTGGTGCTGGAAGGCTCAGGGCCTCTGAACCAAGCTCCTGCTAGCTCCAGTTCCACTGACATCAGCATGACATTCTTGGCAGAGAATCTGCTCCCCAGAATTATTCCAAGCAATTGTTTAGTGAATAATTCTGAATAATGAAAATGCAGAGGGGAGGAATGGGGAAGTTGTTTGCTGTTGATTCACAGAAGAGGAGAAATGGAGGAATTTATCATGTCAATGATTTGTCTATGAATTATTCATTCACTTCACACAACAAAATAAAAATCCCTTTCCTCCCAAGCCCCCTCCCACCCAAGCTGAGGCTCACTGGCTTTGTTTAATGTGTTTTTGATGTGCTGTCACTGGTTGTGCCCCCCACTGGCCCGTGTGTAGCACTGCAAATGGCACGTGTGACACAGTCCTGCTGCTGGAAGAGACGTGTTCCCAAAGCAGTAAGGGGCAGTGAAGCAGCAGTGCTGAGCCCACGGTTGGAGCCAGAGAAGCTATAACCCAGTGGAGAGGCCATTAGCTGAGTCTAACCTCCCAATAATGAGAGGAGACTGCAGCAGTGAGGGACATTAGTCCTGTGTCACTGTCCCCACGCTCCTCAGCATCCATTTGCCAGCACGGAGGGAAATGCCAGGGGAAGAGGGGTGTTGAGGGAGGCAGGGAGAAGAAATACGTTCCTGTGGATGGCAGGAGGTAAAGGAGGGTGGGGTGGGAAGGACAATGAGTGGCTTTGGCTGCTGGCTCTGTTGTGCACATGTTCAAACAGGGGACCCTCACCAAGCCTGGGGACAGGCGAGTTGTGTCTCTGCTCTCTTGGAGGAGAGTTTCAGCCCCAGTCCTGATCCACAGCAGTGCTCGACCGGCCCTTGACCACATCCATCTGATCCTCCTTGGAAGTGTGTGAGCTGAGAGCCCTGAGCACCCTGGACTGGGACTGGGGCAGTGAATTTGGAACAGGATAAATGGTCACGAGAGGCATGAATCTATTTTTTTTACACTACTACTTAAAATTCCCTTAATTCAGCTAAAGGTGCTATTTAATACCCCATGTAACTTACCGGTGTAAGAAATGTCCATTCAAGGGGTTTCAGGGTGTTCAATAATTGGTTTGAAGCCTCAAGTAGGAAGTGGTGCAATTTAGGGGAAGAGGCAAGATCTTCCTCTCATTTTCATAAAATAATAGTGCTAAAATGGAGCCAATTTCCATTTAGTCAATTTGGGAATAATTGGACAGAACTGAGTCCCTCTGCTCTGGAGCCAGGCTGAGAGAGCTGGGAATGTTCATCTGGAGTGGAGAAGGCTCCAGGGAGATCTCAGAGCCCCTTCCAGTGCCCAAAGGGGCTCCTAGAAGGCTGGAGAGGGACTGGGGACAAGGGATGGAGGGACAGGACACAGGGAATGGCTTCCACTGCCAGAGGGCAGGGCTGGATGGGATATTGGGAAGGAATTGTTCCCTGGGAGGGTGGGGAGGGGCTGGGCTGGAATTCCCAGATTTGCTGTGGCTGCCCCTGGATCCCTGGAAGTGTCCAAGGCCAGGCTGGATGGGGCTTGGGACAACCTGAGATAGTGGAAGGTGTCCCTCCCATGGCAGGGGATGGATTGAGATGGGCTTTCAGGTCCTTCCAACCCAAACCATTCCATAATTCCATGATTTGGGGTGAATATGTATCATGGATTGGATCCCATGGAGGGGAGGGGAGTGTTGTGTCCTAGTGCAGCACAGGGTTTAGTGTGGAGAGGGGAGGATCAGGGATAAGAGCATGAAGGAAGAGCTGATTTTTCTGGAGTCTCCAGTCTCTCCCACTCTTTTCCACAGCAGCTTGTGCATTCTTTTTATTGGCCCCATTAAAGGCAGTTGTCTGTGCAGGGATTGATTTCAGCGGAGCACGGAGTTAATTCATTCCCCAAATGAAAGCCTCTGTGTACATAAAACAGTCTGTGTCTCTCCACGCCTCTGGATAGGTGAGCCTCAGTCTCTCAGCCCATTTCCTCTCCGCTCTGGAAGCCCTCACTGGGGCCATCCTTCTCCTGCATGGAGATTCAAGGATAAAACGACAGATGTCTTTCATTAAACATCTCCGGAACGAGCTGTTCAGCAGGCAATATGTATTCAGACACTATCAATATTTCATAAAGCCATAATAGATGTTATCATAGATCCTCCATCCAATATTTATTGCACCATAATCACTGATCCATTGCACCAGGGCTCTCCATCCACCTCCCCTGCATGTCCCCACTCAGACATGCTCCCAGGTACACGTGGCTGCAGTGAAGTGCAAACCCGGTGCCACAATAAATCTGGAGGAGTTTGAAGTTGTTTGTTACTTCAGGCACTTTCAGGCCCGATGATAATGAAACAAATCTGTTTGCAGAAGGCGTTTTTATGGAAGGGTTTCAGAGTGAGTTGGCTCAGTGTAAATCTCAGGTCTGAGGCTATTAGGAAGCATTTAAGCTGCAGAGAGGCAGTGGGGCTGTATCTCCAAGTCTGGGGGTGTTGGAAAGCTAAAGCCTAAAATTAGCAACATGGAAAATATGAATCCTTTTGGGAGTCTGCTGCTGGGTCAACATGGGAAGGAGAGACCTGAGTGCAGCTGAAACTGGACCTTCCCTCCCTGTCCCCACCAGCATTTGAATGAGCTTCCCGAGTAGCTGCTGCTTCCAGGGGAGCTCTGTAGGGGAAGGATTGGGTCTGGAAGATTTATAGTTGGGATTTTCAAAGGAGCCTAATGGATGGAATTTTACAGTTGTGTCATTCAGGGGTCAGACCCCTGGCTGTGACAATCCACTGTGCCCTCCCAGCCCAGCAGTCTCAGGCTCATCAGTCAGCTCTACACCGGTTCTTACGTGGGCCAAACTTCTCAAAAGCATTTGGCTCTGTGTCACAGGACAATCCTAACAGATAAACTGGAGCCATCCAAAATCAACATGGTGCACATCAAATAAGTGGGGTTTGTAATTAGTTTCCAAATGGGGTCTTAAAAGGAGAATCCAGGCAAGGAGCTTTTTTTCTTGTGGAGACCTGAAATGGCTGGTCTTGACCCCATCCCATTTAACAGCCTCAGGAAGAAGCCAGGGGGAAAAAAGAGAAGAAGTTGTTAAATCTTCATTGATAAATGTTGAAGTGACACAAAGACTGGGGAAGAAAAGGGGCCCTTGCAGAGCCCCCATTAATGACACCGAGCGTCGGGTCGAGTAAACACCATATTTGATATGGCCAAATGTGAGATAATTCATCTCCCTGAGCTGAGGCCACCTAAAGGTTAGGTATGTGGGGTCCACTGCTGGTTCTAGGATGGAGGCACCTCCAGAGCCCAAGATATTCATTAGATAACCCTAGGATTGGGATGGGTTTCCGCTGGAAAACGCCTGTTTCTGTTTCTCTCTACTGACACAGCTTGGATGAGCAACTCACATAACTCAAACATGGATAAGTCTGGGGAAGGATGCCCTGCTGTGGAGCCAGGGAATGCAGAGGATAACTGCAGGATCAGGTAACTGATGACCTGGGAAAGCCCTGGGGACAGAAGGTCCCTGATGAGCAACTTGTGATCCATCAGCCGGTTCTGCACAGGAAGGTTGTGATAACCCTGAGCTTGGCTCAGGATTCCTGGTTCCAAAAGGGTGTGGAAATCTTGGAGGAGATTCAAAGAAGAGCTAGGAAAACACTAATGAATAGGAAATGACACCTTTAGGAGGGAAAATCCAGGAGTGTGATGGTTTAATTTAGCAAAGCAAGGGTAATATCTGGCTGATGGCCCCATTGCACCTGCAGGGAGGAGAAATGTCCTTTCCCAAATCTTCCCATCCTGGCAGGGAGAGGCTGCAGGAGCACCAGTGCCTGGAGGGCTTTGCCAGCAACAGCTCAGCCTGGGAGCAGGGTGGTAGTTTTAACAGCAGAGGTGTTTTTGTCCAGTTGTATTTCTGGATTTCTCACCACTGCATGTTTTTGAAGCAATTAACTCAAACCCATCCTTTTGCAGAGGTTTATGATGCATCGTTCTTTGTTCCTCACAGTGGTTTAAACAGGGTCATGAGCTGTGGAAAATGCCTGAGAAACACCTACTTTACAGAAACTTTATCATTTCTTCTGGGTCCTGGGGCCCTGATGGGAAGCAAACCATAAGGAATGTGCACATGGGTGTGCAAGGGGAAGGATGAGCTTTGTATAGGATGTGTGAAAAATATTACCCTAAATGCTCCCAGCAGTCTTGAAATTTGGAGCCTGAGAGAGAGAAGAGCTTTCCTTTCAAAGTGAGGTGTCCATGAAGACACTGGGTGCAGAATGGTTATGGGGAGCTGAGAGAGGCTGGAAGTGCTGGCAAAGGGGAGGTCTGGGCTGGGGTCTGTGTGGGGCAGAGCCCAGGCAAGGTGGGATTGAGGAACACCTCATGCCTCACTCCATTATATCCCCTTAAAACAACACCCTGGAGCCAGGCATCACCTCGGTAAACAAGTGGGATTTTAGCTTTGATTCCCCATAAATCACCGGAGCCATTTCCACTGTGGAGAGCAGAGTGTAATGAGCTGGTTCATGGGACATGCAGGGAACATTTTTATTTGACTCTTCTGGGCCCTGTGAGCCCCCAGGTTTGACTTTGAGTTTCTGTGAAACAGAAAACATTTGCTGATGTAGAGGAGCCTGAAATAATCAGGCAAACTTGGGGGCTGCTGACACTTGACTAAATCCCAATGTCCTGGTATTTGGTTAAACTTGAATCTGAATATTTGTGTTTGTTTTTTATAACAATTACTTGCCTCAGGGAGCAATTTGCAGAGCTGAAACAATCCAAGATTTTTTTAATTTATTTTTTTTTTCTTTTCCTGCCTGGTATTTCCACCCTCCAGGACGTGCAAAGCCTTGAGACGATTGGATCCTGCAATATTTTTGCTCTTGCAAATAGTTCCCAGATGCACAGAAAGCTGTGAAAAATGCACAGAGCAAGCCCTGAGTGTGCCTCAGCTCCTGAAATGCCAACCAAGGGGCTCAGAGTGGACCATTCATCCCACGGATAAAACCTCCACGAGGCCCCAGCTGGGACCGTGGTGCCTCAAGGTATTTTGGCAGAACCCCCCATTTTTCTCAAACATTACCTGCTCAAGGGGGAAGGCTCCTGTGAGCCGAATTTCAGATTTCTGAGGAAACCTGGCTTCCTGACAACTTGGCTTCAAGTGCTTATTATATGTAACACATAACCTCTTTAATATTACACATGGTATGTTTAACTGCTTAATTTACTCCAGGAAGTATTGCCAAGTGTAGCTATTCTGTTGACATATCATTTGCATGATAAACTGGTGTATTTTAAGCCACAAATAGGATGTGTCTGTGAACTATCTGTCTGTACTTTTACAAGCTACAGCACTACAGCAGCTCCTTGAATCAGAGAATGGAGCCCCACACTGTGTCTGGAGAGGGAATGAATGATCCTTTCTTGCAGAAGAGAGCAGAGACTGGTGGCTGCTCTCCATCAAGGAGCCAGATTAGGTAGGTCTGACTAAGTCCTTGGGTAGACATTTTGCTTTGGACAAAAAATGGCTTTTTTCCCCCTTTACAGCACCTATTCTAGTTTGGCAAAGATTGGAAATGATGCTTTTTCTGCCTAAACAAAGTTGATCTTCTGCTGTTTGCCCAAACCCCAGGAAGTCTCCCTGCAAAGACCTGCAGCTGGTGGCTCTGACCTGGCAGACCTGCAGGTCCAGCCAGCCTCTCCTGTATCCCAGATCATAGAATCAGGATGGGCTGGGTTGGAAGGGACCTCAGAGCTCTTGTCCCACCCCTGTCATGGGCAGGGACACCTTCCACTGTCCCAGGCTGCTCCAAGCCCAATCCGGCCTGGCCTTGGTCACTGCCAGGGTTTCAGGGGCAGCCACAGCTTCTCTGGGCACCCTGTGCCACATTCTCATCTATCCCTTGGCCTCCCCAGACTCTTTCCTCTCTCTCTCATCTGTGGGTCTGTGTGCTCCCTCTCCCACCTCTGAGAGCTGGCAGAGCCTACGCTGGTGTTTCTCAGCTGCTCCCTCGGTGCTCCCTGGGGCAGCGTCACCTCCGGCTCTGTGTCACACCAGCCTGGCAGTCACACAGTGCCCCAAAGGGCTCCAAGGCTTTTGGACACTCCAGGCTGACATCTCAAAGTCTAATGTGACATGTTTCCAGCAGGAGAAGCATTTATTACATTAGACAAGTTGATGCAGCTCCCAGGTTGGGAATTGCACTTATTTGCCATAATAATGGTGTAAAGTCCTCTTCCTTTTATTTTGTTATCTCTCTTTAATCACGCAGAGATGCTCCCCAGTCATTTTAATCAAAGGCTCAAGCATCACTTAACTGAAGACTAATGACTCAACTCCAAGAGAGGAGAAACTTTGAAGAGCTTCAGTTGAGCTGGGAGGAGCAAAAAAAGAGGAGAGTTTATTTGAAACTTTTTTTCCTTTTTTTTAACGCATGTGGTTATTTCCCCTAATTTTAGCTGGAGAGTTCTGTGTGTCTGGGAGCAGGGGCAAGACAAGTTTTATGGCTTTTCCTGAACATGCAGCACTTAGGAATATGGCTCAGGGAATGGAACACACTTTCACATCAAGGATATTCCCATTGGAAATAAGATGATGTGGTCAAAACTGTTCTTATCTATAGAAGAAAGTGCCAGATTTCCTGAGTCTTTTTCCTTGTTTGATGAGAATATTTGACAGATATTTATCTTGGAGTGAGCACTTTTACCTTCAAATGCAGCTTCTAACAAGAAAAGATATTTTTGACTGAAACCAGAAAGTCTTATGAAAGCCCTCAAAACTTGTAAAATTCCCTCAAAGATTGTAGAAAAGGAATTCAGGTGAGGTTTGTAAAATAAAAGCTTTCTGGGGAAGATTTCTGCTATTTTCACAGAAATAGCTCATTGTCTAGGCTGGAATTGGGCTGCTTTGCCTTGGATTTCTTCATGGGCAAATCCCTCAGAACTCCTGGCTCAGAGAGCATCTCTTTCCAGCTGGCAGAAAGGCTCTGCTGAAGATTTGCTTTGGTACAGCTCTCTGGAGGTCAAGATTGTCCAAAGGAGGTGCCCAGTTTGCCACAAAGTGTTTCCAGCTGCCAGGACCTGGCAGGGCTCCAGCAATCTGGCCAGTTTGGGTTGCTTTGGCTACAGCCAAATGACTCCTCCAAAACTGCACATGCTGCTTGAGTATCTTCCTAGGCAGAGCAGAGAATTTCCTACTGGCAGCAAACACATCACCCCTGCCCTCCAGCCAGGGAAATCAGTGCATGGGATCAGGGTTTTGAGGATCAAAATGTTGGAATGGAATGGTGATTTCCAAGGCTCCTTAGAAGCCAGAGTGGAGATCCCGAGGCTTTGGGGGGTTGATTTGGCTGCCACATTGTCTGTCCCTGCCGGGCCTCCTGCCTGAGGAGCCCAGATCTGCCCATGATGATTTTTTCTGGAAGTAATTTCCTGCAGCTCTGCACAACTGCAACAGAACTCCTGTCCAGGGGCACTCGAGACTTCGTGGGAAGCAGGAATGAGCATTAATCCTTTGCCAGACTGCTCCTGAGAGCTGTGGTTTTCAGACTTGCTCTTTTGGAAGACCTCCTGAGCAAGAGCTGGATGGAAATCCTGTTCAGGGCAAAGTGCTCGAGGCCAAAGCTCCTGGGGCAGGATGTCACTGCTGCAGCTTCGGTGGCTTCTTCCAGCAGTTCCTTCCTGTGGCTTCCTTTTGCTGAGAGAACAGGGACTGCTCTGCCTTTCACCCTGGAGCTCTTGCTTTGGGCACAGGGGGAACAAAAAAGAGAGACGCTGAAAAAGCCCCAGTTTTGGGGTGTTTTTAGCCATTTCCAGCAGTTACTTGGCTCACCCATGTGTCACCATCTCATGCCATTGCTGGGCCCCCCAGAGCAGAGCCTGGGCCCTGCTCGGAGCCCTCCCTGCAGATACATTGACAGATCCTGTCCCTTGTTTGGCACTGACACGGATGGTAGGACATTATGGGATGTGTCCCAGGCATTCCATACACCACATGTGGTGCTGTGTTTGCTGTGCCAAGGCCTCACCAGCACTGCATACACCAGCCCAGGACAAGGGGGATTCCCTTCAAAGCCACACCTGAGCCGGGGCTACTTTGAAAAGTGGTTTAAATAAGATTGTAACGCCTCTGGGGGCACCTGTGCATTTGCAATGGTGTCTGTCCTTATTTCACTGTGGGTTTGCAGAGTCCCCTCTTCTCTTTGCATGCTGCAGTGAGAAGCTCTCACTTTACATCTTGGTGCTCCCAACTTTAGCCTGGGGGTTCCCATCTCCTCTCCAGGAGTGTCTGCAGTTTAGGAGGTGATTTACGGCTGCTGGCAAGTGGGAACCAGTGGGAGCTGCCGGGATGCAGACGGGGCTGCCTGATTTGCCATCCTGATAAGCAGGAGCCAAGTGCACCCAGTGAGGCCAGATGGCTGCAGCGTTTTCTGTCACCGTGCATCTCGGAGCAGATGGGTGTTACATAAACATCTCACAACCGTGGTTATTATTGGTGGAATTACTATTAATACTGTTTGTAAGTGTTCTATGAACCCAAACACAGCGCTGGGTAAGGAACACAAAGCAGTTATCATGATTGCTGGGCTGCTAATTAAGGGTGACTATCAGTAACACTATCTGCCATTACAGCTAATGATGCAATGGCAACACATCTTGATTTCCAAGGGAAAGGATTGGGGTGATGAGTCAGAGCCCAGGGAAAGCTGTGGGAGTTGGAGAGGATGCCCAGCTTCAGAGAAAATTGTCTCAGGACACTGAAAACCTGGGACATGAATGAATTGTGAGTCTTTGGAGAAGCACTTTGGGCCTGTAGCTGTTTTGGGCCTGTCTGACTCAGGCTTTTTGGGCTCTGAATTCAAGATTGCAGGAGCATCTGTCCCAGGGGATTTTGAAGTGTATGGTTTGTGCCAAAGGAAAAGCTTTAATTGAGGGATCTCAGACCTGCTACTTCCCTGCTCTCTCATTTCAGCTCTGCTCCTGCCCTGCTTTGTGTCTTTCCAGAAATCTGTCCCTCATCTGTCTTGTCTATTTTTACTGCGGGGCTTTTTGGGCAGGGATTGGCTACGTGTCTGTGCAGCTCAGAGAACAACAGGGGCTGTGGCTGGTCAGGACCTCTGGATCCTGTGACAATGCTGGTCAGGAGTCATTGGGTATGCTGGTCAGCAGTGACTGGGGGTGCTGGTCAGGAGTGACTGGAGATGGTCAGGAGTGACTGGAGATGGTCAGGAGTGGCTGGAGATGCTGTTCAGGAATGACTGGGGATGCTGGTCAGGAGTAACTGGGGATGCTGGTTGGAGCTCAGGGTGCTCCAGAGGTAGGATTTGTGTGGCCTGACCTGAGACTGAGTTGTGTTTGAGCCTTTCCACAGCCTGGTGTTTCCCTTTGAGCTGGTGCAGCATGAGATGATTTGTTTGGGTTTTTCTCCCTATAAGGATTATGGAGAGAGCTGGAGATATATAAATGTGTTTGACTTTCCAGTGTATGTCAGGGTGAGTGAAGCTCACCCAGAATCTGGCTCTGAGAGAGGGGCCCATTACCTGCTCCAGGTGTCAGTTTGGAAGCCCCTAAATCTTGCCAGTATTCAGTTCCCTTCTCTGGAAGGTTGTGCAGCTCTAGGAGAGGTAGAGGAGCTGCTGTCCCTGAGATATTCAGAGGCTTTCTGAACAAGGTCCTGGAATAATAGTGAAGTCTTCTGAGGAGGACTAGAGACCTCCAGAGGTCCTTTCAACCCCAAATTCTCTGACTTTTTTAAAAGACCCTTTTTGTATGTACCTGAATCTTAAAGCATTTGCATACCTAAAAAAATCAGGCCTAGATCTTCATGCTCCAAAAAAAATCCTCTTTGAAAAACCTAGCGTGGCCTAGGAATGGCTTAGAAAATATTTCCCATCTGTCTCTGTCGAACACAATGAGGGAGTCAGTGATACAACAACATGGAAAGATTCATGGTATGTGTTCTACCCCCCAAAGAATTTCTTGGCTTCCCAGTGCTTTGTTAATGTGCATTGATTATGTTTACTGAGCTGTTAGAAAGTCATTTAGGGATTTATTGGGCTTGCTTTAAATACTGAAAGTGAGTCATTACCCTGACCCACTTGTGCTTGAGCCTAAAGCTGAGTAAAGGAGGGTGAGACTTTGCCCCAGTGGTGAAAACCCTCCCAGGAAAGTCGATTTTGAGGACAAGTGAAAAGGGGCTTGTAAATGCACATCACTGCAAGCCTAAGAATGCAGGAATGGCTTAAATCCCTCTCCCATCCCTGTCAATCAGAGATAATGACAGGATAGCAACAGGAACTCTGACTGGATGGTGTGGAGAGCTGGAGAACAAATCCAGCCATGAAGGCAAAGCCTGGCTCTTCCCAGCAGCAATGGGAGTGAGGGATTTCTCACTGAGGGATTTCCACAGGAGATCAATGGGACTTGGCTCTCTGCCTCCCGTCATAAATCTGAATGTCTCTGCTCAGATCCAGACGATTATGGGTGAGACATGTTGGCAGTTTCCCTTCAAACAGAAGGGGATGACGGAGTTTCTCTTAGAATTAAGGATTTGGCTCAGTCAGAATCACAGGATGGGCCATTAGCCAAGGAAAATGTGAACCCATTCTGGAAGGACCATTCATATTTTTGTGTTTTTTTTTAAATTGCATTGCTTCAAGGCCATGCTGGGGGTTTCTGACTGATAACAGGAACAATAACGGTGATAAGGCTCCGAGACGCGCATGGTTGGTTTGGTTCCTCCCATCTCACAGTCCAGGCTGGAATATTTGGCTCCTGCTTTGACAGCTCCCAGTGGTCAGGGGATGAGCTCTGTGGTTGTGCTCCGAACACAAGCCAACCTTAACATTTCCATTTGCTTTTACTTTCAGAATTGCTGTTTTTGGAGCATGTGGAGTTCCCATTTTTCACTGGTGGACCTCTCCACCAAGATGTGCCATCAAATCTGGCAAACCTGGACAGGCTGAGCTGAGCCCAGTGAGTCCAGCACTGTCAGAGATCTCTTGGATGGCTCCTCATTCCTGAACCAACACAGGTTTGGTGGCAGCTCTGCTGTAATCAGGCCAGCTGAGGGTCTGCTCTGAATCACAGCACTTGGCTACAGCTCCCTTTATCCACCAGTGAGCTGGGAAGTGCTCTTGCTTCGCCATCCAAAATGCACATTTTTGCCAGAAAACTCTCCACAAAGGAGTCAGTGAAGTCCTGCAGCTCCATTGCTCTTGGCTGCAGGGATTGCCCCTAATGCCTTACCCCACAGAGACATGGGCTGCCTTCAGGAACAAGGTAAACCAAAGCAGATTTGCAGGAAAAGCACAAGGCAAGTCTAATTGAGCTTTTCCAATGAAAACCAGAAAAAACAAAATGAAGTGGAAAAAGAAAAAAATAATCTAAACTTCAATAAGGAGTTTAAATGTGCCAAGCCAGCAGTATGAGAGGAAGCCCTGTCTTTTAAGAGCCCTGGACCCCTCAGGTCTCTTTATCTTGAGATCCTGCAGGAGAGCAGCACACCTGACCCCAGCTCAGGGTGGTTTTGGGCACCATTGGAGCAGGTCTGACCCACCGTGCTGGAGGGCAACAGCCACTCCTGTCTTGGAAGAATTCTAGGAGAAAAAGGAGTTCATTGCTCTGGAGGGATGAGTTCAGGATGGCTGTGCTGGAAAAGGGGGTTGGTGGTGATAAATCACCGCTCAGCCTTTCACTGGGGGTTAAGCTGCGAGCTGATCCTTCCTGAGGCAAAAAGCTGTGCCTTTACACAGATGTTTCCATCCCTCCTTCCATCCCATCTGAGCAAACAACCCCTCCTGGAGACACAGAGGGACAGAGGGAGGGGCAGCACAGGGTTTACCTGGGCTGGTGCTGCTCAGGGTGGGCTCTGGGCCTGGCACTGGCTCGGCTGCTGGAATTCACCATCACCACCTCAGTGTCAGGGGCACAGCCTGGGCCAGGCCAACCCTTGGGATTGCAGCTCCTGAGAGCCTGCTCGGGCACCAGTGCTGAGCTCTGCATTTCTGGAGCTGGGAATTCTGCACCTGGTTTTGTGCACTCTCCTCAGTGCTGAATTTTGGAGTGATGACACCTTAAACCAGACACTGCACTCTGGGGAGGACAAGCTTTGGGTCAGACCATGGGATACACTGGATTCGACCAAGATTTTTTCAGGCAAACATCCTTGCTCTACTGGGTTTCTGTAAAACTGGAGATTTCTGCAAAATACCTCCTCCTGCAAGTGTTGGAAGTGTACATTTCTGTGGGGAAGTAAAAACAAAATACTTCCCTCCAGGCTGATGTTAAACTGTTTTGTCGGAGTTGCCTCAAGTGGAGCTTTTGGGGTAAAAATTGTCACCTGAAATGTTTCTGACAGAAAAATCAGAACAGATTTAGTCAAAGTATTTTGCAAATTCACATTGAATTGTGACAATGAACAAAGGAACCTCTGCACAACACCTGGCATTCTGCCTTTCAGCAGCCTCAAATTGAAATGAACCTTAATTCAAAGAACTTCTTTTTTTAGACACTTAATTCCCTTTCACTCAACACACACACATATTAAAGAAAAAGAAGATTTTCAGCCTAAAGAATAGATTTTACTCCTGTCAAAATGCTTTTTTCCTGATTATTTGTATTTTCTGCAGCCAAGTGAGAACTCAGGTGTTTGTGTGCCCCAAGGGAGATGCTCAGAACCACGATGTCCTCAGGGAAGGTTAGATCATTTTTCCTCTGTGGTTTCTGGGGTGCTACCCCCAGCCTTGGTGACTGTCCTCTAGCTCCCCCAGCAGTGTGGGCAGAGGTGGGTTGATGCTTGCTATGCCAAAATGAATTGTTTTGACACATCCAAATGGAAATTGCATGGGATTCTAGTTCTCCTGTTATTTTTTCCCCTACATGTTTTGAATTTTTCATCCTCATTTGGGATGAGCAAATGTCAAAACAACAGTTTGGGGGTTTAGCTGCTCCTGTCTCTCTCTGAGCCACTCTGAGGATGCTCTGGTTTGTTCCTTGTATCGCCCACGCTCAGCAGATCGGGAGCTCTTTGCTCTGCTCCACAGCGGTGATGGCATTGCTGCTCCCGGGAGGGCTTTTCCACAGCAGCCTGGAAATCACCTGCTCTTCCCTCATTTATGGAAGGCAGATGCTCTGCAGTCTTCCTCCCAGCCCAGGGCTGCCAGCTCAGCCCCGCTGGCCCCTGCTCCCACCTCAGCTGCCACACCTGGAAATGGGGGAAAGCACTGCCTGAGCAAACACCACTGCAAGGCCAAGGGGAACAGGATGAAGCACTGGATAGGTCTTCCTCATGTGGCTTGTGGGTCCATCCTCATGGCAAGGTGGGCACAAAAACAGGCTGAGAAAGTGGGGGCTGTCCAGCCTGCAGAAGAGAAGGTTGTGTGGAGACTTCAGAGCCCCTTCCAGGATCTGAAGGGGCTTCTAGGTAGCTGTAGAGGGACTGTTCAGGCACTGGAGTGACAGAACAGGGGGGAATGAGTTCTGACTGACAGGGGAAGTTTAGGTGAGCAGCTCTTCCCTGTGAGGGTGGAGATGCCCTGGCACAGGGTGCCCAGAGCAGCTGTGGCTTCCCCTGGATCCCTGGAAGTGTCCAAGGCCAGGTTGGACGGAGCTTGGAGCAGCCTGGGACAGTGGAAGGTGTCCCTGCCCATGGCAGGGGGTGGCACTGGATGGGCTTTAAGATCTCTTCCCACCCAAACCACTCCAGTTTTCTGTGATTCTGTGAAAGCCCCCAGCTCACTGCTGAGGGCACCCAACCCATTTCTTCCTATAAAGTTTATACACAGTTATGTCTGTCTCCAGTTAAACACAGATGCTTGAGAAGGCCACACCACGGCATCACATTCCCCAAATTAATTTTTATTCCAGCTGGGAGCAGGTACCTGTGGGCAGGGAGCTGCCTGACCTGGATTTCCACTCTCCCTTGACTGGGGAGTTTTGCTCTGCTGATGCCTAATTACATCCAGGCCAGGTTATTGGCAGAGCCGAGCTCCAATCTCTGCTTCTAAATAAAGCCGTTGGCGTGGTGAGGGGGAAGAGGAATGAAGGGCCCCAGCCCCATTAACGCCACGTTGGGAGGTAATGAGTCCGAGAGGAATCCTGCATTCCACGGGCTGCTTGGCAGAGTGGACCTGCTTGTAACAGTGGTTTATCGAGCTGCATTTTTTCCTCCTCTTTTTAAAGTTACTAAATATTTTATGAACATCTGTAGGGCAAAACATTCGCTTCCCTCTCCACACCAGCCTTCGATAACTCACTCACCGCTTTTACTGCGCATTAAATTCTTTATGGGTGTAATTGTGAAACCTTCAGAGGTGCTTCCAGGGCAGCCTTTGTCAGCGTCCCCTCCACGTGGTGACAGCCAGCACTGGGATGAGTGGCTCAGTGTTGTGTCTCTCCTGTGGTGATGATGGGGATCCGGTTCAGTGCAAATGCAGCCACATCCGTGTTCTGGAGCATTGGCTGGGCTGGATCTTGCCCCGCCTGCGGGAAGGCAGCGAGAAGGCAGGGAAGGAGGGGTGGCTGCTGTGTGTGAGCTCTGTGTGCTCGGGAAGTTCCCTTTGGAGGGTCAGCATTACCAAGAGTGATGGATGTGCACAGCGAGTCCTGACACATCTGCAGCTGCCAGAGCCAGGGGAGAGCCGTGCTGGGGTACCTGGGGTGCCTCTGCTTCCTCCTAAATGAGTCCCAAACTGGCAGCGATGTAGAAGGGAGGGAGACAAGGATTTCTGGTTGTGACCCCCTTGTCTATGGGGTTATTTTGGCACTCCACAAGGAGCCTCGGGTTCCCTGCTTTGTCTTTGAGGTATTTATAATCCACTGCACTCTGCTCTGAGATTCCAGGTAAGTGAATAGAGTTGCGATGGAGAAATGGACCAGGATAAATGCAAATGCCAACATCTGCCTTTAATTCTGGGTGATAACTTGTTTGATTGTTCACATCTCTCTGATTTCCCTTTCCAGCTTCAGGGACACATAGCAGGCAGGAGCAGCCAGGGAAAGAGGAGCTCCAAGGGAATACTGAGAGAACACAGCAGAGTGCAGAATAGTTTAAAAATAAGTAAACAGAGGTATTCACACTGGAAATGTCATCCAGGAGTTGCTGCCCTTCTGTCCAATACTCAGAGTGACATGGACCAAACCCCACGTCCCTCTGCTTCCACAGAGACCCTGCTGGGAAAGGGGAGTCACAAAAGGACCTGAGCCTGCAGGGAAGGGTCCCAGGCCACAACTTAAGGGCTTTGCCTTCTTGTGGGTGCTGTACCCCAAGTTTGGCGCTGGGAATTTGGTGCTGAAGAGTGTGTGTGCAGAGCTGGGAAAGCCAATTTGCTGAGAGGGACCCCGGCTGCTTCTTGTATCTGGCAAAACCTCCCACAGCACCTCAGGGGAGACACAAGCTTGAAATGTTAATTAAAAAGCAGAAAGCAGAGTTTCATGCTAGCCTGATATTGTGACTCTCTTCCCTTTATGGACAATTCTTATGTAAGCTCCTACTGTGTCTGTGGAATTGCTAATTTAAAGGAAGCCATAGATCTGTGCAGAGCAGGGCCTGTGTCAGCAGTGTTTAACATCAGGAGATCGAGGTGTGTGCTGATCCCTTTCATTGTTAGGAACTTTCTTTTTATTTCTTGCAATCCTTCCTTTCTTGTCATCCACTCCAGAAAACACCAGAAAGAACATTGCTACCACCTGGGGTGCGTGGAGAGAGCACCAATAAACCAAAGAGTCACCGTTCAGCACCAAAGCTCCGTTTGTGGCCAAACAGTGACAGGGTCTGGATCAGCAGGAGATGCCACGTGTGGACTTCCCAGTCCTCAAGTCCCCTCTGGAAATTTTCAGGGGGAACAGCGCAGCGTTCTTGGATGAGCATCTCTGACCAAGAAGACTGAAAACAGGATTTGAGAGACCTCTGGTTTGGTTTATGTTTTACTTGATCCAGGCCTGATGGAAATTTTGGAAAGCCAGGCTGACATTGTCTAACCAGAGCCACTCCATAACCAGCCAGATGGGACAGAGCTATCCTGCCTCTAGCTGAAAATGAACCAAGGATATCGGCCTCTGGAGAGGGTTGGCTTCCTCTTCATGCCTGATTAGGGAAGTACAAGCTCCTCTCTTGAGGCACAGCTTTGAAAAATATAATTTAATTTGTTTTGTTTCTCTATCTTTTTAAGAAAATAATTTCTTCTGTCCCATTAGATCAGGAACCTGATAGTGATGGGAAAACTTATGAGGCCTGAAAATACAAACCTTTGGGATGGTCCTAACAGGAGCACCTTTACTCAGAATTAGGGAGATTTTAGGGACAGGCTGTAACTTATGGAGATAGATGACTCCAGGGAGATCCATTGTGGGTCCCTTGGGCACCCAGGCCCTGCCCCACACCACATTTTGGCCAGGCATGACTTGCACTTCCTGCTGAGATGGAAGAAGGATTTGAGTTCAGCTTAGTGCCAGCAACAGATGAAATCCAAGATAACTTTATCTCTGCCCTTACGGAGGAAGGACGTTCAGACAATGCCTGATCCAATTGTGAAACTCATGGCAGGGCAAGGGGAGACCAAACACAGAGATGTGTTTGGAAAACCATTAGAGAAATGTGGCCAGAAAAGAGCCATCCAGGGCTTTTAAACACAGGACACTCGTGGCTCCATCTGGCTTAGGAAGGCCCCGAGCTGCAGATGGCCAGAACTGGGAATGGTTTATGGTCTGTGCTGTTCCTATGCCAGCCCTTCAGGAGACTGGCCTTGATGGACTCTTGATCTGATCCAGGAAGCTCTTCTTATACCCTTATCACAAATAGATTGCTGAGAAATTATAGGAGATTCATCAAAATGGGAGCTGGAAGGAAATTCAGGTTGGATCTGACTTTGTTGCTAGCTCCTTGCAGGAAGGCAAGGTTTGGACACAATTTGGGTCTTTCCCCTTGTTCCAGAGAGGTTCAAACTCCATTCCTGTGACCATTCCTGGGAGGACACAGCCCAGGAATTTGCAGAAGCTGCAGATCAGGGCATGGAAGAGAAACCTCCCCCCTTCAGGTCATGGGGACAGTGCTGGGGGGTTTTCTCTGGGAACTGCTGCTCACAGGGGTCCAGGAGTGCTGGAGCTTCTCCAGGCTGCCCACGGAGTGAGAGGATGGGTGTAGGCTGGTGCTGGTGCTCAGTAAAGCTGCTCCCAGACAGAGCAGGCCAGCAAGAAGCTGTTGATGGATGAGTCCATCGTCTCACTGAAGTGAGGTTTGCATCTGCCTTAGGGCATTGCTGTAAATGAGCCCCTAATGGATTCTGCTCTTAAAGCTTCCCTGTAATACAGAAATAGCTGCATCCCCAAACGTGGGAAAGGGAGGCAGAGATGGATATGCAGAGGGAAGGGATGCTAGAACCCTGCAGTGGTTAAGAGGGCAAGAAAACCCCTCCTGAAGCAGCCTGCTTCAGCCAGCAGAATGCTGAGACTGGTGAGACACTGGGAAATGGGAGATGTGGCCACCCCCTCCCTCACTGCCAAACTCTGCTGCCAAAGCTGCTGCTGCTGTAATAAATACCCCTGAGTTATCAATGCATCCCAGATCTCACCCCAAAGGACCACTCCACTTGGGATCGGCAGTGTACCTTCCCCTGCCCCTAATCCCCTGCCCCTGCCACCCTCTCCTTGTTCCCACATCCCTGCCACCCTCTCCTTGTTCCCAAATCCCTGCACCTCAGCACTCCAGTTTGGCTCAGATATGGGATAGGAACAGGCAGTGGCTGTGGCATCTGGGAGACCACATCCTTTTCCAGCCAGGACTGTGCTCCTGGTGCTCCTTCCTGCAGATCCTCCTCTGCATCCCTCCCTGTTCTCCTGCTGGGTTCAACAGAGGGAGACGTGGCTCCACTGCCTCCCTGGCTCAGCACAGGGGGACTGGAAATGCTGAACAGCTCTGCACTACTCCTGTGTCTGCAAACAAACAAATAAAGATATGGCTTCTTCTCCATGGTGACTTCAGCACCTCAAAGTTGTCCTTGGTTCTGGAGCTCTGGGATGGACAGAGCTGATCCTGACCACCCAAAGGATCTGGGTTTGGACACACCACCACCAGAGATGGTGGAGGCTGCAGGAGCAGGTACGAGGTGCTGGGAAGCACCTGGGATAGTGGAAGGTGGACTTGGATGGTCTTTAAAGGTCTCTTCCAACTCAAATCATTCTTTCATTCCATGATTCTCCCTTATCCCAGCAATGCCAAGGGGAAAAAAACTCAACTCTGTTCAATTCAAGCAGGAGAGAGTTCTAGAGTTGATTGCAAACCTGATCTGGGCAAGAGGAGGGACTCCTGGATGCAGCCCTGGAGCTGCTTCCCAGACCTGCTCCCCTTTCTGCAGCTGAAATTTGCCTTTCAAATGGTGACCCCCACAGCTGCAGCAGCAGCAGCAGCTGCCCCTTGGCTGCTCTGCTGGGCCAGGCTCAGCCCTGGCACTCACTCTGGTCACGCCACGCTCCCTTGAGCCAAAACCAGAGTTTAGCAGGGGAAAAAATCTTCTCTGCCTCTCACTGCAGATCACAGGCATGATCTTGGGTCTTGTACAAAGGCTGGCAGACGTTACCTTGCAAGGAATCTTTTTAATCTGCCAGATGATTTCCTTACCCTTCCCCTCCCTCATTTTTATGGCCTCGCAGTGTGTGCAGGTCCCGGTGTGGCCCGGCGGGAGGTGGGAACCCAACCCGCGCTCCCCAGCACGCACCTGATTCATCACTGCCAGTTCCGTTTGCCATCCACCATAGTAGCAATAATCAAAATGAATTAACTCGGTATTAGTGGAGAAGGAACACTGGAACTGCATGGGAATGGTGCTGCAATCAAGTCAAATATGTGTCAATTCAAAGGAAGATCTCTTTATCTCTTTAATGGCTTTTTTACCTGCCTGGGTCTGCATTTTATTCTCAAGGATGGGCTCTCATATTAATATAACTTACAGCTGTTCTAAAATGTTTTCTATCTTTCCCAGCTTGTTCTAAATATTTTAGTAAACATAAAGAGGGCTTCTTTCTTTCATCCTCCCTTGAGATGAGGCAGAAGATGATAAAACCCCTAGCTTTCCCCACAGCAAATATACCTTTTTATAGCTTATTTGGAATCAGGCAAAATGGATCAATTAGGTGATCGTGTGGAGCAGCTTCTTGTTTATGGGGTGATAATTCCAGGGAGAGAGCAACAAACCCTCTGGGTGTACAGCCATGGTGTTTATTTAGAAAATATATTTATACAAGGCTAATAGGAAACACCATCGATTTATTATTTACACTGGATAAAGGTCAGCCTAATGAAGGACTTACTGAAAATGGGACTCAGGTGCCAGATTTAGGGTCTTGTCCAAAACTGGTCCTCCCACTCGAGGCTTTCCCAGCTGCACAGTGACCTGTGGAGGTTCCCCGAGAGAAAGGGAAGGAGGGAGTGGGACAGGATGCAGGAACTGTCACCTCCCCTGCAACGGGACCTGGACCCTGAGCCATGATGGGGGACAGGGATGAGGATGCTCCATCTGTCCTGGGCACGCTGCTGCCTTGGGTTTCTTCAAGCTCAGGTGGCTTTTCCCTGATGCTCCAGGGTGTTTGTGACCAAGCCAGCTGCTGACATTGCCTATCTCCTCTCAGTCTGGGGGGTCTGTCTCAGGAGGATGCTGTCCTGGTGATGCTGTCCTGGTGACACCAAGCACCCAGCAGAGATTCCTCATCACTCAGAGGAGGTGTGAAGTGTGGATGAAAGGCTTTACTTCCACCCTCGTGCTTTGCAAGGAGGAGACACTGAGTGGGAAGAAGGGCTCTGACCATGTTCAGGTGTCAGAAAATGCAGCACGTCGAGGAACAGCTGAGCCAGAGCCCTTCTCCGGGGTGACAAACCTCCTCTGTGGCAGGTGACAAACCCACCTGTGCTCCTGCTTTGCCCCCACACTGTGCAGGAGCCCCTCTAGAGGTTGGCATTAGGACTCCATGAACCAGCCTGGAGCGTCTCCCCTTGCCTGAGGCTCCCCAGTCCCAGACAGTGAGGCAGCTGCTCAAATTCGGCCCGTGCAGCCCCGAGCCTTTCCCTGCTCTCGTCTCTATTTTCTCCCCGTCATCCGGAGTTGCACATCACGGGTGAAATATGAAAGAAACAAATTAGAATTACCTTGCTGGTGTGACAGCGAGGAGAGCTGTGAGTTGGGGAAGCTGAATGGAATGATAAATCCCATTGCTTAAACCCTGTAATGAATTTTCCTGGAGATTTGTCTCAGAGTAAAGAGAGGGAGAGGAGGGGAAAAGTATGAAATTCTCCTAAGATTTTGCAGAAGGGTTGCAGGCAGCTCTGACTGAAAAGTGTAAATCTGAAGAGTTCATGCCTGCAGCGCATCCAAATAAGTTCCCCTTCCTTAATAGTCCTGGGTACAATTTTCAATGAAATGTCAAATCTTCTTTGCCTCCACTGGCATTTGGTCTAATAACATTATTTTGTCCAAGGAGCCTGGAGAACTGATGTATTTCAGGAGTAATTCTGCAGCTAAATATAGGAAAGAGGATTTTTTGCATTAAAATATTTTTGTGCTATGAGGGACTTTTGTGGGGGTTGGAACATCCTTTGCCACTGATTTGTTGGGTGACCTTGGATAAATCATTGTCCTCTCTATGCCTATCTTTCCTTCCTTCTCTGAACTTCTCATAGATTTAGATTTCAAAGTCTTAGGGGCAGGGGCCAGTTTTTGTTGGATTTTTAGGATTTCCAGAAGAGTCCCTAGATGCATGTGTGACCACAGCTCAAGCCAGGGAAGGAAAGACACCATGTCACAGAGCTTTTCCTTGAAGGGTGTGTGGGAAAACAGGCAAGAAACATGAAAAAGTCAGAGTTCTCCTCAAAAGCAGAGCTCAGGAACCCACAGACCATGCCTGAAGCAACCTCCTTCCCAGTGAGCTCCAAAGAAACGTAGATTTAGTGAATGGAAATCCCAAATGTTGATACTGGTTCTCTAAAATACATGTCCCAAGGCAGGAGTGAATTGGTCTGTCTGGAGATGTGTTCTGAGGGCTGCAAATGGGATGCCCCAGTGCACTTCCACCGAGGCTATTCCTGGAGCAGGAGGCTGGGAAATCAACTGAGACCTCGCAACCCTAGGGAGCTTCTGGCAGGATGAAGATCTCAGTTCACAACATCTAAACTCAATAAAAATGGGGTCTCTGTGACATCCAGACTGTGCCATCACTGCCAGCAGCTCCCACCTTCCTTTCCTCATCGGCAGATTGAAATTTTTTTTTATTTTAAATCCTTTTTTTTTCAAGAGAGGCCTGAAGAAAAACCCCCGCAAGTTGCCTCCTGTGGGAACAGAGCACAGAATATGAACAAGCTACAAATATATGCCAGGAAAAAATCCCAAAAAGTGATATTCCCTGAGGTAAAAGGAGAATATTCTCTGTGTTCAGACCATGCAGTCTCACCTCACTGCTCTTTCCATTCAGAACAGGATGTTGGCTGTCCTAGCCATACCTAGCCAGTGGGGCTTTGTAGAGACGCAGCAGATTTTAAAGGAATTCTGAGGATTCTCTGCAAAAAGTAGATTTTAATATTACAAAAAACCAGATAATTGTTACAAATGAGCCCCTCGGGTGACTGGTGCAGCATAACCTGGCCAGGTGTCACCAAAGAAACGGAAGGTTTTCATGCAATTTCTGATTGCAGCATCCCCTCCTGCTGTGTCTGCACAAGGGATCTCCTCTTTGATTCTCAGACTGCTCCAGCGGGGGCTCAGGATGGACATGAGGAGGAATTTCTCCATGGAAAGGGTGCTCAGGCCTTGGCAGGGGCTGCCCAGGGAGGTTTGGAGTCCCCATCCCTGGAAGTGTTCAAGGAACAACTGAAGGTAGCATTCAATGCTCTGAGCTGGTGACAAGGTGTGCATTGGTCACAGGTTGGTCTTGGAGGGCTTCCCAACTTCAACATTTTTGGGATTCTGTGATACCATCTCCCAGCAGGTGCCATCTCCCTCTCTGCCCCTGATCACAGCCAACACTCCAAGCCTGCCCATCCATCCATCCATCCATCCATCCATCCATCCATCCATCCATCCAGT
>VZRX01014792.1:0-12764 GCA_013398075.1 Notiomystis cincta
GGGGACGCCGCTCGCGGGCCGTGCCCCTGGCCAAGCGGCGCACGGAGCCTGGAGCTGCGCGGCGGCCCCGGGGCTGCAGGGCTCTGTCCCCGTGCCTCAGCACGGCTGAAGGAGCGCTCGGGGGCTGCAGCCCTTCTTCCGCAGCCGCAGAGTTCGGAGCGCGCAGCACGCCGCTCGCCTGGAACGGGCCTTCCCGGCGCCGCGCGGGGAGCTGAGGATTCAGCGTTGGCGGAGAGACCCGAGGAGATGTTAAAGGTTCGGTTGAGAGGGTCCTGCGCGGCCCTCGGGCGCAGTGCGTGACGGTGCCACAGATCGCACTCAGCACACGCCCGGGGGCACCAAGGAGACCGCTCTGTCCCTCTCAGACCCAGGGAGCGGCGCGTTCTGGCCTGGCTGAGCTTGCCCCGTGTCCGCCAAAGCTCGATGAGCACAGGCGCTTGAGCCTCCCCGAGCACAGAGCCCTGTGCAACTGGACCACAGCTAATGCCTGCACAATGCAAAGCAGGACTGGAACGGGTGTTTCCTTTGATGTGTGTGACTAAACACACAAAAAGGATATTTTCCCTTAGATCCTCCTGGGAGCAGAACTTCTTTAAAAAGACCTGTTGGTGCTTTGGCTTTGCTAAGGACCGAAGCTGTTTCCAAGCCCAGACGAAAGGAGGATGGTGTCTCTTCTAAGACAGAAGAAAGGAAAATTCCTTTTTCCTATTTTCAGCAGCTGCTAATCTCGTGGAGCGTGAAAGGCACATTGATGAAGAGGCTCCAGAATGACAGGCTCACTCCCGACGGTCAGAAAGCTCATCTGGTACAGTGTCCTATAAATACCCACAAATACTAATGCAGCCACAGGATCAGCTAAGGCAGTTGTTTCCTTCAGCAATTCAAAATATGCTGGAAATGGAAACTTTTCCAGCTGCCACACTGGCAAAGAGCTACCATTTTCTTGATGAATTCTAGGGAATTTATGTCTCTCCTTGGTTATTCTTCCAAGGGACCCATCTGCTTAGCAGAGACATGAGGTGACCATACAGTTGTACCTCATAGTTTGCATTGCAGCAAAAGATACTATCAGACTAACAGAGGCATCCCTCGGTGCTGAGGGATGGGAAGCACCCTCCTAATGCAAGTCAGGGGCCTTTGGTTGATGCCTCACTGAGGTGTGGAGGGCCAGCCCATGCTGAATTCCTCCCCAGCACTCCCCTCAGGGTGGCAGGTGCTGGAGGACAGGCCTCCATTGCCACCTCTTCAGCAAGAAAGGGGCACCTGGCTTAGCCAAGGAGCACAGCCCACAGAGCCTTGAGCCAGCCATGGCTCTCTCCTGCCCTCATAACCTCAGGCCAGCACTCCCAGGTGGCTTGAGTTTCCATGTGGGTATCCGGGCAAGACCAAGTAATAAAAAGAGATCAGAGAAATGATGTGGCCAACACAGCCCCTCCAATTGACACAGCTCCTCACTCTGGTACCAAACAGAGGGGTGCAGGAGAGCTGTTGGGTTTGTTTCCACAGCCTCCCATGCTCATGGCAGGAATTCAGGCTGCTCCCCACAAACACAGAGCAACTGCAGCCACAAACAGCCAGAATTCCCTTTCTTGCCAGGGAAACCAGCACAACCATTCATTCCAGTCACAGTCCTCGCTGCAGGATCCACTGACACCCTTTGGACAGGTAACCACGGGGCCTCTGCATGGCTCACACTACCCTAACATCACCCACAAACTAAATGAAATGCCAAGCCAGCTCTGTGAGTACACACAAGTGAACACATGTCTCTTCCCTCCAAAGCTTGAGCAGTTCCTTCTGCACTTCTATGGCTCATTAAAGTAACGAGGTCCATGCTCTGAGGGACAAGGTTGTTCAGGACACTGGCTCCTTCTCCTGGCCTGGGAAGTGCTGCTGCACCAGCTGGGAACAGCTCTGCTGCCAGGACTAACACAACCACCCTGACTCCACACCAGGGTGGACCCTGCTCTGTCACATGTCTTTGGGAGCACTGCCTGGCTTTCTAGATCCTTCCTAGTCTGTAAACACAATGAGAATTTGTGTGCATGAGGATGAATAAAGCATTTTTAAGGGGTTACTGAAGCAGCCTATGAACTCGGCTCCATCCAGCTAATGAACTCATTCTCCTCCTCAACATGAGGTTTTCTACCAGGAGACAAAAACCTGTAATGAACAGAATCTCCCACACCTGAAATTACCTAATGTTTGGTGTGATTTCTGTACACACAAGTTACTACAGCATTACACAGGCAATGTGTACACACAAGTTACTACAGCATTACACAGGCAATGTGTACACACAGGTTACTACAGCAGTTTAACACCAGAGATACTAAACGGGGATTTTCCATCCAGCATGCCAGCAAAGCCCCAAACATTTTAATTTGATTCCTGTGCAATAAAATGATAAGAAAGAAGCCATTTGAATTGAAGTGCTGCTGGTATCTTTGAAGTTTCCCAGCTCTCACTGTTTAAAACTCAGTCCAATTGCTGTTCAGGCACAGAGGTACTGAACTGCACAAGACTCCATGTGTGGATGGTGTGGGATAAACTGGCTCACTGTTACCCTTCCAGGGCCACATGCACAGAGCAACCTCCAGCTGATAAGGAGCAAGAGAGATGTGCCAGGAGTTTGTGCAGTCTGAATCATGAATAATTTTTATCAGCACACTGATAAAAGCTGCTGCTATGCTGGTGATTGGTGTCTGGGTTGTTTTCATTAAAAGGGAGGTGAAATACCAAGTTCTTTTTAAATTCTTAATTATCAATCCATGGCAGATGTGGGTCTGGCTTGGTTAATTGGGTTAATGTGATGATTTGGCACACTGAGCTATATGCAGAAGTAAAACTGTAAAGAATATATTCAAATACCCTGTTATGGATATTCAGCAAATTACACATCACTGTTGCTATGGCAAGCAGCACAAAGGAAAACAGTTCAGACAGGTTTAATAGCCATAATGACAATGTTGGAACCCCATTTCTTGTGAATTGTTTACATAAAGTTACTTCATGATTTAGAAGCAAGGAATGCCAAGTGTTTTCACAAAAATATTCTCACAAGTGTGAAAAGAGATTATTAAAAAAACCTAATGATAGAAATGAAATGGTTTTGCCCTTTACTCTCTCCATGTATAGAACCTAAAGGTGTTTCTTCTAGGAATAAATCCAAGATGTAACCAAGACAATGTGTGTGGACAAACCCACTCTTACAACATGTCACTGCATTTGTGATGTACAACTGACAATTCCTAGGTTTAGCAAAACTAGGTAAATATTCCAAAACATGCATCTCTTCCAAAAGGTTCTCCAAAGAAGAATACTCCACCTAATGCTCTGCCATCCAAGTAACTTGTCCAGTATGATGTGGGGAAGTTGAGGAGAATATACATTACCAGGAACTAAGGACACTGGACTCAGAATGGTCGAAAGCACAAACTCTCCTAGCAGGAGGTTGAGTTCAGTCACCTTCTACACTGTGGGCTTTGCATCCATCGTTCTTGCCATTCCTTCTGCAGTTCTGAGCCCATTTGTTTCCCTCAGAAATACAAAGACTAGACTCAAATCACCTCTAGTTAAACTTTGCTGACTACAGGAAATTCACCCCAGGCTAAAATGGAGTACAACTCTGAAGTCTCGGGCCCTTTAATGGACCCTTTGAGGAAAGATGGTTTTGCTGTGCAAAGCCCCATAAAGAGTTTGTGGATATTTAAACCAGGAGCCTCAACACAAAACACAGCATTTACCTGTTTAACCAAGAACAGGACCAAGAATGTAGCTGCTCTACAGGGGCAACAGCTCCAGATGGGAAAATGTGGCCACCTGGGGGGCTGCAGTGCTGGACCCTCAGTCACTCCAGTGCAGTGTCACAGCTCCAGAAAGGCTGACACAAAAAAAGAAAGAGTGCCAAGGCCAGCCTTTGCTGCAGGCAGCAGTGCCAGGGAGCAGTTGTCCCTCCATGCCCTACAGGCTGCCCCTGCAGCCCTCTGCTTCTGCTCCCTGTGAGACAGCCTGGGGTCTGCCTTCACTTTGGCTCCTGCTCCCAGCACCCCAGTGGCACTAAGAAAGTAACAATCATTTTGCCCTAATATACACCCATAAGCCAGTTAGAGGAGGAAAAAAAAATGAAATATGAGGTAAATTAAAGCTTCCAACTAAGGGGATTTACCAGTAAGTCACCATAAAATTCAGATAATTTATTTTTTCAATTCTACAGCAACTTTCTCCAATTCATTTGGATTAGCTATTAGAAATTATGTCTCAAAAATTAAAGAAAATGTCTATTGACCACTATATCAAATTCTAATTTTAGCCAAGGAAAAAAAGAATAATTAGGCTGTGATTTACTCTGGTAGTCAACTTACATTAACAATTTTCCCCCATGTTTATGTAATTCTGGCAAAATCAAATAATATATACAGTGCTCATAAACACTGAGCTAGATTTAGTAAAGACAATTTCCTACACTACATCCAGGACATTTCTCTTTGCTTTCTGTTCTAATAAGACAGTTGAGTTGTTCTGTGTAAGGAGGGAATATCATTGTCATCCGTGGCCTCCTTGGTTGGAATTTTAGTGCAGTCTTCAGTCAGGGTCATGGAAGGATTAGTTTTCAAATTTATTTTAAGCTGTTATCCTCCTGTAACAAGCTGTACAGCCTGCCTGCTCTCTGGGAATGGTTTACCCCACCTCCTAACCCTTCTTCCCAGGGAGAAAGTGTAAATCCTGCAAACTCTCAGTGCCAGAAGCCATCATGCAGTGTTGGCTCTGCAGTGGATGCCCAGCTCCCAGCTCAGCACGAGTGAGTTTGAGATTGGATCTCTAGCCACAGCTGGATTAAATGGGGAAGGATGTTTAAGATCCCTAAAGTTACACTCCTAAAGTTGTGTTCCTGCTTTTAAACAAGTATCTTTTCCAACTCTTCTAGAACTGGACTGCTGCTAACAGTAACTGAATAAATAGGGATCTGGGAGCCAAACCAGCCACCAAGGTATGAAACTGTCAGCTCAGGCACTGAGAACAGAAGAATGAGTAATGGAAGACAACAATGGAAGAACAACAGGAGAACCAAAGGAAGTAGAATTGGTGATGCTAACAGAGGCTGGAGGTGCTCAAGGTCACGTGGATTCCAGAACCAGAAGCCAAAGGCTAATTGAAATTTACCTGAGTCAGTTTGCTCAGACAGCACCGCCCTTTGCCCAAAAACCCATGCTGGCACCTCTGAACCAAGTCTCTCCTGTGATTCCCTCAGGGAGCCATTAACACACAGAGTACTCAAACATTCAATTAAAAAGCATCATTGCTGAAAGCATTATCCCAAATCTTTCAAGGACTCCATCCCGATTGGGCTCTGCCATGTTATAAATGCACAAGGAGAAGGAACTTCCCTCACTTTTCCCATCATTATTTATGAACAGGTAAAGCAACTGGAAGAGTAATTCCAGTGTCACAAACTAGAGTCACTTGTGCTTTGCTCCCAGTGGCACCATGGCAGAGCAGCTGCTCCAGTTCTCCTGGGATGGCCCAATGGTGCCTTATCACACAAACCCTTCTGCTATGTCACACCAAGGGTACACAACACTTCTCATAAGCAAAAATGATTGGTTTAATATTTTCTCACTAGTTTTAGCCACAGAGCAGTTTCTTTCTAGGTCTGCCTAAACCTTGTTTAACCTTTAAGACTATTCTTTTCCATGTGACCCATGAGAGTTGCACGAAATGAGAAATATATCCAAACAGTAGCTGCAGAAAATACACAGAAATAACTCGTTTTCACTGAGATAGGTTCATTTGTGAGTTCTGACTTTTCCCTGAACTTCCTCCCCTGAAGGACTGGAACAGTAATACTGGTACAATAATACTTTTTCTCCTGAAGTGGAGTAAATCAGTTCCTCACTCTCAGTGAAAATTAAGATGAAAAGGAGTAAAGAATGCAGAAACCCCCTATTACTCCAGAATAAATACAATTTGCTGCTGATCCTCAGTTGCTAAGACAGGCAGTCAATTATTTATAGAACCCAGAGTGTGAAAAATGAAGTATTTCAGCCTGGGACACCACGAAGGTAAAACCAGGAACACGATCCTGTCAGCACTGGCAGACAAGGACAGAATAGGCAAGCACAGAATATTTCTACACAGATTACCCTTTTTATTGAACTACAAATTGCAGAAGGTCTCTATGAAGTACCACTTTCAGTGTTAAGTGAGCTGCATCCTCCTTTTGACAGTGTCAGTCTGTATTTAATGTTTATTTAACATTTATCTAAAGGGCCATCTCTGCCAGGGAAACAAGGTACAGTAAGTTAGCATAACTTCACCTGAATATTTATAGGAAGCCCAGGATCTTCTCCTGGATCTGTGATTATGTGCATCAACAGCCTGTCACCCACAGTGTAAAATCTGCTCCACATGACCAAACTTTGCCTATAATTTTCACAATCAAAATTCCAATTTATGTTCTCAGTAGTGGTACCAAAAGTTTATCTGCACAAAAGCGCTTGTACTGTTTATAGCAAGTTTGTTGAGAGCAACTATGTGGATTAAAACTCCCAGGGTTGCAGTGAAAGGTTGTTCATAGCTCATCTGAGGAACTAACCTGTACTATTCAAAAACATCCACAATTTCTTGGGGAAAAAACCAAAGCAAACCAAATAAAACCCCACAGACAAAATCAGAAAACCTTGGAGTCCCAACTTCTAATAACAGCCATTGATACCTGACACGGCCTTGCTAAAACACTTTGGTGGGTCCATGCAATATTCTATCTCACATCAAATATTTCAAAGCTGGAGGAATTCTAAGTGCATCTCCTCCTCCTGCCTTGCCTCCAACTCTGAGGGCAAGAGCTTCAAATACAGTGACTAAGAAATTACAGAAAAGGACTAGCATTGAACTTTCAGATCAAAGGATATGTAATGATTCACTTTCCTTTCCTGACTGCTTGCAAGACGTGGGCTAAACACCAACAGTCAGGTGCTCTGAAAAGCTCCACCTCAGTAAGAGAACTTGCATCAGCAGTGAGGCTACAGGACCCCAAACAATGTGACTCTCCCTTAGACAGGCTCCCTCACTCAGCTCTGCCACCACCAGAGGGGTGACACACACCAACGCCACCACTTGCAGGACAACCAGCAGATCAGAGCAGGCACTGCCCGCTGCTCCCCTGCAACTGAAAACCTGAATGTTGACATGACTGAGAGAAAAACCAAAACCCCAAAAGCTAGCCCAGCAGGCAACTGTCTGTCCCCAGGGTCACACCAAATACCATGTGCTGGAAGGAAGCAGGAGCAGCGAGGACTTGGCAGCGCCCGAAGCACAGCGCCTGCAGAAGTGATTGTGCTGATGCCAAATCTGGTCCTTTTGGAGCTTTCCAGCCACTGCTGAGTGGACAGCACGTGTTGCAATGCTGGAGCTGGCAAAGGCAGTGCTGAGCACAGCTAGTGGCCACTAGCCACCTTAAAGCACCAGCACCATGCATCTGCCCTGTTTAGCCAATGTTTAGCAGCATGAGCAGTAAAATAACACATCTATCAAGCTCTCAAAACTGCAGCAAATATTGAAAAGCCTCCCTGTTCCACATTTCACCCGGCCTTATGGGTGCTGTAGCCACCACTGCTCTCTGCTGGCTGGGCTCCAGGGCCCCAAACAGGGACAAGGAGGAACAAGGAATGGCTACATGACCTGGCTCTGGGGAACCATCACTCCTATAGGGACACAGGTCCTGCCAGCACTGGCTGTTCTCCAGTTTTACAGACTCAAAGCTCTCCAGACTGATGGTGAAGAATTTTGAAACCCAAAGAGTATAAAAGATTCACATCCAAGTTTATGGAAATAGCTGAAAAATACATCAACAGCCTTCAAATACACATATGCAGAAAAATAACTAACAAAACTATCCAACCTCCCAAAATACGGATTGACAACAACAGAAACTTGCTAATTACTATTTTAAGTGTCCTTGTATTCTCCTCTCTGGTGCTTTTAAACTAAAAATAATATAATCATGTATTTGAACTGTGAAACAGCTTATACAAGTTAGGACCATTCCAAAAAAGTCAATCAGTTTTTTAGAGTATATTTAGCAGATATTTTGAACACAGGCAGAGCAAAGAGCTCTGTCCATGACAGGTTCTTCTCATATCTGGCTGGAAGGCTCCAAGCAGACAAGAGCTCTGTTTGGCCAAATGGCATGAACGTCTGAACTACAGGGAATTCCCCCCTGATGGCTGTTTTGAGAACAGTACTTCCAACAGAAACTATTATTTATATATATCAACCCATTACACAGTACTGGCAAGATCCTCTGCTTGCCCCAGAAACACCCTGTGTCCCACACAGCTGCTGCTGGAGAGGGACAAGAGGCAGGGGCAACAGGCAGATCATTGCTGCAAACCTGGAACACTTGCAAGGAGAATATTTGCTTTTGACTTTTGGGTGATTTAAGTCAGCCTGCACAAACAAGCATGAAAATATCCCAAGGAGAGCTACATGACATTTTCTTGCTTCTCATCACTTGCTTCAGCCACTTCTGCTGCCACTGGATGAGCATAACAAGGCCTTTCTACTGCATGGTGCTCTGCAAGTATGACTAAATCTGCCTCTTACCTCCCCAAGTCCCCAGGTAGACTATCACGCCTCCATTACAGAGAGGATTTCTCAGAATGAAAGAGCCAATAAGAAGTGTTTCCTCTGGGCATCTCAACAGCATTATCACAAAATGCAGTAAAAGGCATCAGAGTAGCAGAGAGTGATTCAGCCCTGTCAGAGGCACCTGTTTGCAGAACACTCCCAACACTGCAGCTGTGTGCACCTGCCCAGGGGCACAGCCACAGCAGGGACAGGCCATGGCTGACAGACCAACCCTCTGGAGCATGGCACTGGCTGAAATGGACTGGTCCAGAGCAGCTCTCGTTTCTGGCTTTGCCCTCGGCACAACCACGGCAGCAAAGGCCTGGAGTGACTGCTGGGCTGGAGGGGCAGGGAGAACTGCTGCACTTGCCAGCACACACATGCAGGGACAGGGTGGAAAGGACAAGTTGCATGGGTTTTAGGTACAAATGATGCAACTTTGGGGAAAACCCGAGCAGAGAGAGAGCAGGTCAGGAGTGAGAGGCGGCACTGGGACTTCATGCAAAACGGAGGAGGAGGGAATTCAGAACACTGAGCTCCAGTTTGAGGGGGTGTGCCATTTGCCTCGTGAGGAAAGGTACCCCACAAAGTCCCACAGGCTCTGAAATGCACTCAATTAGCTGTTCCTTTTACCTTTTTGTTCTACCCAGCATTTCTTCAAGAGCACTGTCATCTCTGGCTTTGGCATCCTACTCATCATCTATGAATTCATGTTGCCGTTTCCTCCCTGAAAGGAAAAATCCCATAGTCAGTCATTTGCTACACAGAGGAAAGGACAAATCTGACAGCATTTTTGCCACCGTTAAAGTTCAAAGACCGCTTTGCTCCTTGAGCAGACAACACTGCAAGTTGTGCTCTCAGCTATGGTGTCATTCAGCTATGTTCAGTCAGTGTGTGTTCACTCCAGAAACTTACCCTGAATTTACCTGCAAGCAGCTGAAAAGCTGTCAGTGCCTCAGCTCTGTCTGGAGAGAAGGAGCAGGGCAATGACTTGCTCTGATTAAAAAAATTCCCAACAACAACAAGAGAGACTTGTGCCAGGCAAATATCTTTATTTGACTTTAAATCATTCTGAAAGTGTTAATCTATATGAAAGAGAAACAAAACAAGACTGAGAAAGCATGTTTAATGTTAGGGAAGCCTTCACTTCACATCACATGAGCCAAATTAAAAATAAGACTAAACACAAGTGTACAAAGCGGAGACAAAAAAAATCAATTTTCTCAAAGACATAACATGAGGGACTCCCACAGGGGCCGGCAAATTCTGGGAGGGAGAAAGAGATTATATTTTATGGGAAGAGATTTAATAAGCATTCTTTTCCCATAAAGCCAGTGATGGAGGATTGTCACTGCTCCATAGACACCCTGTGCACATTTCAGGACAACAGTAACAGGAAATCAATAGCACCTTTTATACGTGCAAAGACATTATCTCTCTGGACTCCTAATACTAACAAATGGGGCCAGGAAAGACCTTTACTAGAATTCAGCAGTCAGCATTACTCTGGCTGAGAACTGAGGGCAGGATGCTGGTCTACATCCTTAGATTTTTAGATTTTTTTTTAAAAAAACTAAGATGCTCAGAGCACCCAGGGATTCCCAATGACAGAACATCACAAGTGTAAGGGTGCTGAGCTCTGGTGCTGTCACCCCATTGCAGACATCCCCTCCAGCTGATACTGTAGTCATTACAGGCAGGAGCTTTGTCAGGGGGTAATTGGACAGCTTTGACAAGCTTGACTGAATTTATGGCACTTTCTAGTTTTTCCCTCCATTGAGCTGCAATGGAACTAAAGTTAATATTAGCAAAACCACTGTGTGTGGGGCAGTTCCCAGCAGTGACTCTGATCCCAGTCACTGAGAGAATCTGCTATGCTGGGCCCCTCACAGTGTCCCCTGCCACCCTCAGGGACAGGGTGGCTCCATCCAGCTCACCTGTGAGAGGAGATTCCACGATGAAGCTCTCTGGCATCTCTGGCTCTGCCACAGCAGAGGTGAATTACCACGAGTAAGGCTACTCACAGCTTACTAGAGAGCACTGAAGCAGCAGCCACGGGGTCACAGATCTGACACTGCATGCCCAGCTAAACCCAGGACCTGAGTCCTGAGGGCTGCTTCTCCTGCTGCAAGGACTGTGTCCCACACCACAAAGCTTCCACCTGCAAGTGCCAGTGTGGGAAGAGGAATATTGGACCCCAAGCCAAACCTTGGCAAGCCAGTAAAATACAAATAAGTACTTTTCATTTTTTTTCCTCCTTTTTCTTTTTCCCATCAGATTGCTTTTTGCCATAGATGTTACATTTCCTCTGTTATAATGCAAGGTTTTAAAGAGCTCTCTCTACATCCTTAGAAAGCACGGTTCATATTTAGCTCCCTAAACCCGTATTTCTCTCTTCCTATATTTCCCTGCCAAGATGTGACACCTGTGGAACGTTCCCAGAAAATTCCCCTGAATCATCTGTGATGCAAGGGAACAGCAGCCAGCGTTGGCAACGAGCAGCTGGGTCTTTTAGGAAAGCGTTAGATCAATCTGGTGAGGGGAAGGATCCCCAGTAACTCTGGCACGAACATCCCCAAGGACCACAGAGCTCCCAAATCAGTTAGAAAAAGAGCATAATTACGACAGGACCAAAATCCATGGGAAATAGCGTTGCCATGGCAACTGACATCCTCACAATTCGAATCTCCTTTGCATTCCTGCACAGACTCAATGACTCCTAAACCACGTGGAGGAAAAAAAATCTGTCTAGCAGGTGGGCTCATTGAGGAAAAGCAGTGCTAGAGGTGTTTCCCCGCAGAACAGACCCATTTCCACAGGGTTTCTGAGAAAGGAAGCCTTTGTGCACCTCTTGTTCCAAGCATTGCATCTCACTCACCAAGAGTGCAGAGGAACTGCTACAACACAATCAATACTTCCTTGTTAACTACCCTTATATCAGAAAAAAATTTTTAAATATTAAAACGTTCCTGTTTTCAAATAAAAGTTACATGAAGATAAAATCCAAAGCAGACTAGTAGAGTTTTGAAATGGGAATGTGGTTCCAGCTTCACGCTGGGCTGCACCGGTGTTAATGAGGGGCCTTTCAAACATTCCTCTTTACAGACAAAAACCACTCCAGCATCCCCACACACATATCAGGTACAGGCACTGGGTAACATCCACACAGGACCAGAAAGGCCTCATGTTTCTTCCTGACAGCCTCAGCACAGCATCAATACCCAGTCTGTCCACCAGCACGCTCTAAAGGAGGTTCACGTTAACGGACCGGCTGGGCAGCCCTTCTGCTAAGAGCTCTCTGCGCATTTTGGGGCATTTCCCTTCCATTTCGGTGCTGGTGGGGCCTGGGGAGCCAACCGGCCCACAGGGAGGGTGAATCCCAGGGCCGTGCTCTCTACGCCAAAAGCCAGAGCAGCGCTATTGATCCAAGGGAAACCGTTCCAGACCCACCGGTGACAAACGAGCACACGTCCTGCCCACGGTGTGTCCCCGCCAGCCGCTCGCACACCGCCGGGCTCAGCTGTGCTCGCCTCTGGGTGCCGTGCAGGCAGATGTGCCCCCGGACCCTCCGCCGTACCGGGCTGCCGGACTCCCCCGCTGGAGCCGGGAGTCGATCACGGAACAGCGACTCGATGGTGCCAGCACGGTTTGGAAACCGCTCTCTTGTAACGGGGGAGAGGCCTCGTGGCACCGCCTGCACCTACAGGTCCCGTCAGTGACCGGAGTGAGCGACTGCCCTTTAGGCAGGCACCGAGGGCCCTGCGGCACCGACACGGCACCGGGAGAGGACGCGGAGACGGGCACCGGGAGAGGACGCGGAGACGGGCACCGGCGGTCGCGGTCGCCCTCCCTCCCGCTATCCCCGGGAGCGGGGCGGACGGAGGCCCCGAACCCCTGCGGCACTGCCACAGCCGCCGCTGGGGCACGGAGCGACTGCGCCGGAAAAGGCGCGCCAGAGTGCCGGGGCGAAGAACGAGGGGAACGTGGCCGGAGCGGAGCGCGGCAGAAGAGCTCGGTGCCGCTCGGTGCCGCTCGGCGCTCCCTCCGTCCCTCCCTCGCTCCCTCCCTCCCTCACTCACCCCTCGCCGCCGCCGCCGCCGCCGCCTCCCGGCTCGCGCGCCGCGCACACGCACGCG